>JAPSES010120906.1:0-41959 GCA_029822895.1 Maxillicosta whitleyi
AAGTGCACCCCCCCCCCCCCCCCCCGCACTTGCCGGAGGTCTATAGTTTGTGACTGAATGTTCCTGTGAGCCGCATCATCATCTGTTATTAACAAAACATCACTTCCATGCTTCTTGGTGCTAAGCAGGTATTTCAAAACATGTTTAAACAAGCATCAGAAAGGATATTGGCATCTTAAATTAAAACAAGCATTTCAGGTTTCCATTGCGTAAACAGGTTTGTTTGTTTTTTTTTTAGTATTTTTTATTTATAACTCACTGCAATTTATCATCAGTACTTTGACTAATAGCTGAGTGTGAAGGAGGAAATGTGTGTTTTCTTTCAGACAAAATAATTTAGAGGCTTGATATCAGTTCATGTGAATGACTGTTAAACTCAAAACCAGACAAAAAAAACTACTTTCTAAGCGTTTTAAGAATTACTTAGAATTAGTAACAACAGTAATTTAGTAACATAGAATTTCCTGTTACCACACAATGACACATTTCTCTGCACTAGGCAATTTACACGTCTTAACAAATATGTTCTTTCAGACTCACTAGACCCAAACTGAGATCATTTCAGCTTTATACATTATATTGAACTTGAGTTGTAACTTATGCAGAGGGACACAAGAAGAAAAAAAACAGTTTACACTCAATTTTTCATTGGAATTCAGACACATCTTGATATAATCACATAAATATGCATCAATTTATTGATTTATTGTGACTACATACAGTATCCCCATAAAACAGGACTGCACTGAGACAGATAAAAAAAAAAAAACACTAAACATCATGCGGATTAATGTGTTTTAAAGTTTTTAATTTAGTGTAGCCTGCGCAATCAGTGTTTTAAGAGGAATCTGTTTCCATAAATGGTGTGCTGAACTTCTTTACAGCAAATAAAGCCACATTAAATGAAAATCAATATGATTAACAGTAAACAATACCAAGAAGGGGTTTCACCAGGGTCACAGAGGATGACAAGGTAACAAAATAATACCAAAAACACTTGTACGTATCTTTCAAAAAGAAGCTTTAGTTAATGTTTTCATGTACGACAAATATCTGATATTTTAATTAAAGTTCTCTGGTGAGTTCCCTCGCAAGATGAGAAAACGGCTTGTAAGGTTTCTTTAAACAATATACCAACCAGATAGAGATAAGTATAGAATTATGTCTTTTCTGCCTTTTTGAGATGAATTCTAAACACAGGTTTTACTACACAGAGCACACATGTACAGCATGATCCACATTGTAATATGTTGAAAGGAAAGCTGCATGCAAGAAGCAAGAGTCAGTCTGCCATTCAGCTCCTCTAATGGATGAAACGCTATAGATTTTATGGTTATTTATTATGATTGATTAGCTCAAGTGAATGGACTTGACGCATCGAGTGGAGCTGACAGTCGGTCAGTGTAAAGTCCTGTTCAGTTGTTTGCAGCCATCCGAGCTTTGAGCCGGTTGATTTTGAGGGGGAGCAGACCGACCATCTCCGTACTCAGCTCCAGCTCTGTCTCCGCTGCCGCTCCTGCCTCAGGGTGGGCTTCACAATACTGCACCACGTACCTACACAACAGGACGAGATGAAAGACAGACATACCATTAAACTTCTTCAACCAAAAAACTTCATTAACAACTGGTGCCAGACACATCAAACTCCACCCCCTCACACATATTGTAGTTTATTTTGGCATCGATCCAGGTATGTCATCATGTCTATGTGTGTGCTGATGTTAACATATCAATTGCCTCTATATATGAGCCAAGTTTGAAGTAAATGGAAACAAAATTGATGATTTATAGACATTTGAAATTTCACCCACTATAAATAAATGGAGAAGAAAAAATTATTAGAAAAATGTATACAAACTTTGAACAGATCAATTCTGGGTCACAGGCAATCTATAAACCCAATTCAACCAATAGTTTTGCTACTAGAGTGTTAACAAACAAACAAACAATGGGGTAATAAATGTTTTTTTTAGATTTTGTGTGGCCTCACTGGTACAGCCTTCTGGGACAGTTGAAGATTCAGTGTGTAGTCTTTAGTGACATCGAGTGGTGAAATTGCATAAAAAGAGCCTTTTACCCTTAGAGTCAGTGTTTAGTTTGTCCATTTTTGACCTTTTAGTTAAAGTGGCAGACGATTATGTTTACAAAAGTCAGTAAGGCGTTTTGCCAGGAGCCAAATGAGACGTTCCACGCCTCCTCTTGGTTATCTCTCTTACACGGCTCCTTCCTGAACACATGCATGCACACTGTTGTCCACCAGAACCAACACAAAGTTCAACAAAAAAGTAACATATCTACATCACCCACCAACTAGTCTGCCTCTGAAATATTTCTGCTGGAATAAGGAGATCTGCCATTTTCTTTGGTTCCACTATCTGGAACTTTGAAAGTCTCCCTCACTACAACAACCTCTGAGCTGCAACTATAACCTGAAAATGGAAAGTTTTTTAAAGGACATATATTATGTGCTGTTTTATTTTGTGTGGATTTAATGCAGCTCCACACGCTTCCTTATGGAGACATGTTTCACCAAAATAGCTTCTCTCCTGATATTATTTGGCAAATAATGCTGAAGAACCCTGATAATGTTAACCCCACAGTGCCCAACAAAGTCTGGATATAAGTGTGGGTTAGCATGACCAATTATTTAATAAAAACAAGTTTAAATGATTAGCTGGGATTATTACAAACAGGTTTCCATGCAATTAAGGTGGAAAGAGAGTGTCAATATTTCCAGCTCAAGCTAATTCGAAATAAAATAAAATAAAATAAAATCTCTGTCCACTGTTGCTTTAGCAGGTCCCTACCTCCGGTCCCCTCTCCAACATTTTGAAGGATACGTAAAAATGGTTCTCAGTTTTCCACATTCACAAAGTAAAGAAACCTAAATTACAAGATCATTCCACTCTCTTCTTAGGTCTTTCAAAATCCCCCTAAGTCTTACACACTACACCTTTAACAAACACTATAAAGAACTGTGAACTCCAGAACTGTGTTGAACAACTCTGAAGCCCATTAGGATAACAAATAGAGATATTAAATTCATGTCAGTGGCTGGAAGCCTAAAAGTAGAAGAAAAAAAGACTAAACCATAACTTGAAAATTCACACCTTCCTTTTGCTTTTTTTCTCCTCTCTGTCCAAATCAGACGACACACTGTAGGACCAGATCTACTAAGATCCCAATTTGCATGAGCAATCTAGAACTTTATGCATGGGGTTGAACCACAGTTTGCAGGTGATTTACTAAGATTGCTTGAACAAATGACAATAGGTGCAATATTTTGGAGACCATTCTTTTTAAATGAGGATTTTGCATGCGCTAGAGGTTGTCGTCCTGGAGACATTGCACTGGTAAAACTGCTCTGGGATACAGTAAATATAGTTAACTGGATGCAGACACGCTACTTTACACCTTTGAAAAGACACAGCCCTTTGTGCGCACTGTTAGTAAGTCAGTTTGTACATTTTTTGGTGTGTGCAATGAGTTTGCACACATTTTGATACATACAAAAGCTTTAGTAGATTCTAAGATTCTAGATCCTAATAAATCCTAATAAAGATACATGACCTGGTGATGTTTCATACCAACAGTTATAATCTTACACACCTTTAAATGGATCTGATGTGTCACAAATGTTACCAGGATCACCTGTGTTTTTCAGCTGCATAACACACACAGAATCTCAAGATAAACCATGATTTAATCAGATTTAGAAATAAATCCAAGTTGGTGTAACCCGCCCTAAATATTTCACCCGGTATGTGTTTGGATGTACAACTGTATAAAAACCACAAATACATACTTGTAGTTTTCCAGAGCCCTGTTGAGGTTCTCCAGCTGAACGGGGGGTGAGGAGCTGATGAGGCGGCTGTGGAGTCGGGCGACTCTGAAACGAGCCACCAGAGCAGGTCTGAGCACTTCGTCCTCTAGATGTTCTGGAAACTTTCCCTCTGGAGAGCACAGAGAGTCCAAGAACATCTGGAAGTACCTGAAATGTAGAAATTAAAGATGAATGTCATGAAAAAATATTCTGAGTGTCTAAATGCAAATTCTCAGAGACAGTCACTGCAGTTTCTTCACACTCACTTGGCAGAAGCAGAGCAGAGGTGGTTGAATTTCTTAATGGTGTGGTTATCTAATGACTGTGTATCTGCTTGTCTGTTGGCCAGGGTAAGTTTCAGATCCATCATTTCATTGTAGGTCTCAGCCAACTCGAACATCAGCTGTCTGCGGATCATGAGGTAGTACTGACTGTTCAATTCTGTGGAGAAAAACAGTGATGTCATATTTAATCAATTATTATCTCACACAATTACTTGAGTGAGAACTTAATTGTTTTGTTATTTCACTTTTCTGCAGTGTCTGAAAACACATGGAACAGACATTACCATTACAGATTGGCTCTAGCATATCCACTCGTCTTTTGTGCATTTTACAGCGTCGCTCCAGGTCCTCCTCAAAGAAAGCCAGGGCTCTGAACAGAGCACTGTGATCCTGCAAGATCTCTATGTGGTCTGTCACATAGCCATCCATCTGAAAATAGTCCTTGGCCTACAAGAGTGAGATAGCATAAAAAAAAAGTTCAATTCAATACTGTAGCACCATCTGAGACTCAACCTGCTATACTCTACTATAAATTAGTTGAACCTACATTATTATCAATAAAACAATGATAATGATTTTTTTATCTATCAAAACTAAAATGACAGAACATGCTTATTGGTGTAGATTTTTTTCCTGAAGCAAATGTTTAAGAGAAAATGTTTAACATTACATTAGTTTAAATGTAATGAGCACACAGGAAGGATGCTCATCTTCTGTGTACAAATACCTTGGTGCATTTATGTGTAATTTGTACAACCCATCAGCCATCATTATCACAAAATATTTCATTGAAGTTTGTATCTGTGCTGTTTATTAAATTGTACAGAATATTAACTATCCACCTTTTGCTATGTTTCGTGTTATTATTAAAGACTGTTTATCAGTTCTGTATATTGATTTTTCCTTCTACCAGACCATTTCAGTGTTGCACAAACCTGGGTGATATAATTCTGTCCCACCAGAAACACAGCTCTTGCTTCAGTGAAGTCCAATGGGAACAAACAGTGCACCTAAAGGACCACAAGTAGAAAATTTAATCTCAACAATGAAATTAATATTTAACTATCATATATTATGAAAAAATAATGGAAGTTCTTTTTTCTGTTAAGCCAGTGTTTTATTACATTCCAGCTGTTACTAAGGAAAAGTTCATGTTTGTTTTTTTTTTCACAACTACAACTTAATCTGTCATAATAATATCACACTGCTAGTCATAGAGCAGTGATATCAGACAGACAGACAGACCTTCTCCTCCAGGCTAGCAATGGAGTCAAAGGTGTCTTCAGAGCCGAACAGCAGAGCACTCTTCCTGCCCTTCTCTTCCTCCTCCTCCTCAAGTCTTCTTGCGTTCTTCAGCTCTTCTTGACGATCAGTATCCAGTTCTCCAATATTGTCCTGGTTATAAACACACATATAAGCACATATACATGTGATCCCATGCATACTCAAATATGGATGAGATACCACCCATATACATACAGATGTACAACAATGCAGTACCTCCAGCAGTTTCTTCGAATCCTGCAGGATGTTGAGACAGTACTTGATCCAGCATCTTGCAATTTCTGCCCTCTTCTGTCTTAGCTGCTCCCTGCGTTCACATTCTGTCTCACCTGGATCAGACAAAAGGACAAAAGACATTAAGAGAATAACAGATTTGATTAAGTAACATGCAGAGATGGAGTGTGAGTGACACAACAATGCAGGGAATGTACATAGATGCTTGGTGACACAGACCTATTTAATTATTGAATGAGGATCACACTAATTCCAGAAAAAGCTACATAACATGTTTTTATGTTTTGTAATTACTGATTTAAATAAATACTTACTCTCCTGTGCTGCGGCCTCAGAAGGCACCTCCCCAGCCAAACCTGAAATAACAGTAGCTGCAGCAAGGCAATGTCTGCCTTCCATGTATCGACCCTAAAAGACAAATATTTCACATATATGACTACTGTCATACTGCTAATGAACATCTAGAGCAGATCTTATACTATATAAGACTCAGAAGGTGATTTCTAACAATAAAATACCTCACTTCAATCAACAGTGATAATATAATAGTTCGTAATTAACCTTTTCTTTCTTCAAAAAGATCCAGAGGGGGAAAAAAAACACTAAATGTATTCCTTTAAGTTTTTATTTAAGTACCTTTGAATTTATCTGCTTTTTCTTCTAATTCTTTTTTTTGTTGTTGTAAAATATTCAGTCTCATATGGGATAACATGTAACACACTAAATAATGATATGCAACAAATCAGGTTGTACCTTTGTGATATAATACTGTGATAATGTAGCAGCATTAAGAGCCCACTCCATTGGATTGTACTGATTTAACTGTAACTGTCGCTGGAGGGTACTGTGGCAGTAAGTGGCAGCGCGCTCAGTTTGACCTGGAACATAACAAAACAGTTAATATTACCATCAACAAATAAACCAAAACAATGACTCAACTCAGATATTTATACTGGCAAAAGTGGGTTAATGAATGCCAAATGATTTAATGATATGGGCAAACATCTAATACTTATGAATTTTGAATGTGAATATTCTGTCTTGCATATCCTACATGTGTTTGAAGTGATAGTTGTTGACGTCACCAAATATTATTACTGCACAAAATGCATTGCAAGGAGAGCTTCTATGAAATTGGGTTTAATAAATTGGTATTTGGCACTTCATCACAAGTCATTTTGCAACAGTAGTAATTTTTGTGAAACACTCTGCCTTGCATAATTAGTTAAATTCACAAAATGTAACTGACACAATAAAAAGATATTTGAAGAAATAGCCATTTTTGTGTCCTTTTTTACTGTGTTACATGCAGATTCTTGTATAAAATATTCTATAAATGTCTTTTATCTGAAAAATAGTTTCTCTTTTATCTCAGTAAATATTTATTTTTACAATAGACCCATAGTGCTTCCAAACTTACTCCATAATAATCTACATCTGGTTTGAATTTTTAGGCACCATGTTCTGTTTTTAGGACCAGTTTCATAGAAGGACCCCAATAGCTCTGTTGTCACGTTTACTGTGATGATCTCACAAATAACAAAACAGTAAAACCTTCACTGTCACTAGGTTGTTTATGCATGTTCATGTAAACCCAGAAGTCCTTCAGGGTCTGACTGCTGTGTTCTGCCCTCTAGTGGACACACACGGTACATGGGAAACAATAATGAACAATCTGTTCCCAAGCAGTGAAAGCAAGTGCATTTTACTACACATATGATCAAATCCTCTTTTCAGGGGTGAGTCTCAACACTTTTTATTTTTTAAATGTTCAGTTTGGTGAAGTCATTCATAACACAAAATTAAAACAATACATTTCCAACTAAACTAGACTTACCTAGGTTTTTATAAACTTGAGCAAGGTAGTACATTGAGTGGGTATAGGCCAGCTCAAACCTGGTAGATAACAGCAGACAACAAGGCAGTGAGGTAATACATTAATAAGATAAGCAATGTCTCATAACATGCATATGTGAGTGATTTCGTTAAGGATGTCACTGTTACCTCTTGGTCCTTTCCTGATGTGTCAGTTTATTTTCCTCAGCAGAGAAATACTCTGTCATATCAGTGGGAGGACTTCCATCCTAGAAAAAACAAACACAGCCTGTTTTTACTGGTGAAATGAATTCTCCTCAAACAATTCGATGAAAGTGCCAGAACACTTGACAACAGCTGATTATGTCTATTTAACCAATGGGAACAGACCATGAAATAACACAGAGGTCTGTTTATGTTTGTTAAAACTACTCAAGTTTTCTTTGTAATAAGAGTCATCCCTGCTTACATTCTTCCTTGGCTCCACACTCTCCTCCTTCCCCTCAACTTTAAATTAATTCCTGTCCAAATAAAGAACACTACTGTACCAGTGTGTTCATTAGCTTAACTTCATGGTTAATTAGTCCATATCTGTGGGCTAGGAAACTGATTTCATGTGTTTGCACTCCACATGCTTCAGTACTATAAAGTCAGCTATACTCCTGCACAGAAAATGAGTAAGTGACAACCTCTGTCAAATTTTGTTCCACCTCCAGGTCTTGGGGGGGTCTTTATTGAAAAACAATACTATTTAATAAACACTGCAGTGTAGAATTTCTGTTTTTTCTGCAACTGCAATAGTGCCATTACATCAGTTTGATGGCACTGAAATGCTTTAACAAATAGAAATATTATTTTACTGGTGTTGAAAAGGAGTTTCTAAATAAACCTTCTTGCAGTATGCCAAATGTTTTACCACAGTGGTCCCTTTGTTCAGGGCTCCCAACCACAGTGTTTCCAGGGGGATAGTGAGATGATCTGTAAATGTGTGATCACAATAGCTTCCCTGATTCCCCTCACTTAAAGAAGCACTTGTTTGTGATAAAAATAAATTTAAAAAACAAGTAACAGTCACCACACTTTGATAATGTGATAAATTATATAATTACTCAGATTCCTAAAATAGGGAGAATGTAAAAGGCTTGATCCTACTGAAGGAAGAGAACGAATGATCAGGATGGCATCACCTCTGCCACCTTTAAGAGCTTGATAAAACCTTGTGTTCTCAGTGCAACCTCTGCTTCCATCAAGCATTTGGTGCTGAAGAAAACAGTTAAGCAACTAACCTTACCTCTTTCATATATCGTTGGTAGATGGATTCTGCTGTTTCCAGGAAGCCCTGAGCCTCCTCAGTCTCATCCCGGCCTGCCCAGAGGATGCCCAACTGATTCTATCAACACAAATAGTCAACATATATTCATCATCATCTGCCCATCACTTACAGAGGAATCATCTCTACCTGTTTGTGACATAGAGTAAATTTTCTAATATGTCTGGCTGCATATAAAATACAAGGTCTCATGTATAGACCTGTTTACCACTGTGTGTTGAGATTTGTCATTGTGATCTGTATGCCAAAGCTGAATTTGTTTCTTTGAGCATACACAGACATACCCATGGGATGATTTGGATCCATGAGGCTCTATTTGCTGTGGTTCCTTCTAACCTCTGCAGTCTATTACAGAGCACCAGCAGGACCAGCAGTCATTATACCCTGTTGTTCCTGTGACTTTTGTCACTTGGTTGTTCTTTGAGTTCAGACTGATTTGGGGAAACAACCACTCAGTTTTGCTGCTCACTCTGCATGGAACATTTAAAGTGAACTGATAATATCAGAACTCATTTCTCTGGGAGCTTTTCATACTATTTTACTCAACAGACTATGGGACTACATTGTACAGTGCCTGTGTATTTATTGCTACTGTAGGCACCAACAACTGCACTTTGTATGGTCAAACTATTTACAATCTTTTAAACTACTGTTTATTTGAATTTATTGTTTGAAATCTGTCTTTCAACTTGTATTCATTATAATGGCATGAGGTTCTGACGAATATTTGTCTGATAAATACTGTACATATTACTTGTTCTAATAGTGTTTTGATTGTGATGTTGTGTTCTTAGTGCTATATGCATATTTAATTATTAATAATATCAGTTTTAGCAACATTGCAGTTTACTTGAGCCTAACCCCAGTGCTATCAAGTGATATACACAGACTTCTTAAGGCATTGTGTTGTTAGTAACAGACACATATGTATGTGTTGGACATGACAGACATTACCCTGACATGGATGAACAGAGACACATTGTCGGAGGACACTCTGCATTTCTCCAGCAGCTTCATGCAGTTCATCAGGTGCTCCTGTCCGGCTGACAGCTCCTCTGTGTCCACATGGTTCACACCCAGGTAATACTCCACGGCTCCGAGTTTAGCGACCCGCAGCCCTGCCGGAGAGTCTCCAGTGAATCCGTCCCCAAACCCGTCCTCCCTCTGCCCGTCCACCGGCTCCTCCGCCCGCTGGTCGCAGCTCTCTCCGCTGCTGTCCTCATCTCCTTCGACGGCCTCGAAACTCTTCAGTGAGCAGTATATCTCTCTGAGGAGCTCCCTGGCCTTGTATTTAGAACGAAACGGGTCGTTTTCTGGGTCATGGAGAGATTCGACTTCTGTGAGGTTTTGGGCGTTGGTGAATTTTTCGCAGATAGCTTTCCACTCATCACTGTTGACGGACGCCATGTTGGTCTACTTCTTCTTCTCCTTTGTTTTTAGATCGTTCTTAATGTTACGCTGCTTCATTACTGCCATCTAGTGGACACTAGCCACGTTTCTTTTGATAAATTGTGATGTAACGCCATTCATTCTCATATTTGTATTAATTATCAAATTGTGTCTAATTGTCTCAATGTTACCCTTCAGAACACTCAATGATAATCTAATTTACTATATACACACAGTGGATATATGTGAGGGTCACAGTCGTCATTGTTCCAGTGCTTTTAACACATCAAGTCTCTGATACTGGGTGAGAAGCTGCAGGTGAAGGGGTGTCAGCAGCTCAGTGATCTACTGGATTACTGACTACCTGATGGCCAGGCCAATGTTGGTTTATATGGGAAGTGTTCTGTCTGATATGGTGGTGGGTGCACACACTGGACAGACAGCAGAACACCTTCTCAAAAACACTATTACAGCTCCATTGTTAAACAGATACAGGGAATTTTTCCTGCCATTTCACAGTACAATAAACTCACCTCTACCTGATGTTCAAACCAGTCATTAACATCTATCTATCTATCTATCTATCTATCTATCTATCTATCTATCTATCTATCTATCTATCTACATGGGTCATAGCACCTCCAAACAACCAGATGGATTATATCTAATGGTACCAAAAAGCTGAGATACTGCATTTTTATTTTTTTTTTTTAACATTTCAGATCAGTAGAGGCTTTTGATTGCTGGTGGCTGTTCAGGTATTTGAGGGTTAAATATCACATACTTTGTTTTTGGGATACAAATTCTTCAGTTTTGAGTAAAAAGTAAACTGTTAAAATGAAGAATAAAAAATCCGGACAAAATCAGTAGGCCAAATTTTAAAAAAAGAATTTAAAAAAATCAATGAATGCTGTTTTAGTTGTCTTTGCCTGTTTATTTGAACAAACTCAGAGAATTAACTCATTAATCAGGGAAAATAGAACACAAAGACAATAAATTAAT
The DNA here is from genome assembly GCA_029822895.1 of Maxillicosta whitleyi. Lineage (NCBI taxonomy): Eukaryota > Metazoa > Chordata > Actinopteri > Perciformes > Neosebastidae > Maxillicosta > Maxillicosta whitleyi. Next base: position 11,162 of record JAPSES010120906.1, read on the forward strand.
ATGAATGACACATGACAAAAACAAATAGTAGGTTTGGTCAGTACTGGCAGATTTTTCTCCCACAGCCAAAATAATAGCCCAGACACTCTAAACTTAATCATGAGGTCATCTTCCAGTCAGATCTACGTTACATTGCACTTTGTTTTCATTGTATATTAATATTGCTGACAGGCACAACAATATCACACCAGAAGTGCCTGTGTGTTTCTGCATCTAAATACATGTTGATGAATGAAGTCCATATGGTTAGTTACAATGTGGAAAGGTGCATGATCTAACTTTAAATGTTGTTCTTCATTGTGTACCGTTGACATTTGTATTACCAGCAAAGTTAAAAAGTGATACAAATATTAAAGGCAATGACATAATGGTGAAATATCAGTGAGTGATGATTGTTTGTGTCTTTCCAAGTGAATAGCAGATACTAGACAGTTAACAATGTGTGTGACCTTAAACATTTAAAAAATGTATAAAGAAATCCTATCATCTGACCTTAGTTATAAGAGGAAAATGTCTGATTTTCTGTTAATACAGAAAAGGGATTAAAATCTACAGTTATAACAATCTATCGTCAGATGACAAATGTTGAAGTGCCACATTTTTAATAACATGTGATCCATGAGTTTTGATGTCCAGGTTTAGGCAGCTGTTGGAGCAGCATGGTGTCTGAATCTGCTTCAGTCTGACACTAAGATGACGTCTTCTTCTCCATGCTGAAATATTACAGATACAGACAAACATACATCAACTTCTTTTTTACTACATAAGCAGTACTTTATGTTTTTTCACTGTTTTTAAACTTAACTCTTTTTTCCTGCATTCAAACAATATGTAAATGTTGGGTGACTGTCTCTGATCTGTACTGTGACATAAGTTATCAATCAAGGCAAAAATTTTTAAAAAAAAATCCAATAATCAATTTCCACATGAGAGTAAAATAAGGGCCAGTCTAAGAGTAAACCAAATGTGTAGTTTGTTACTGAAGAAGCATGGTGGCTTCATTGGACAGTGATGGCCACTTCTGTAGATATGAATAGGTAACAAATAGTAGAAATTCTCATTCTCCTGCGATTATACATTAATCTATGGTAAACACAATTCTAATTGTTTTAATTTTGCAATTAAATACAAAATTCATTGCAAAAAAAAAAAAATCAACAATTTGGTGTTTCTATAATTATACAACTGTAGAAACTGATACACAGCCTCCACTGTGGAGCAAACACAATGGATGATTTTGATAAATAATGTTGCAGACATTACTGTTTAATGACACAAAGTCCATTCACTTTGACAATTAAAGAAAGAAAAAAGAAACTTAAAAGTATGTCTTACTTGTATTTGATGAGTCGACTTGCTTGGACTAACTGAGCTGACTCATTGGTCAAATGGCATGCAAACAGCAACCAGTTGCGGGGCTGCACTTTGTAGGCAAACCTCATGAAGAGCAGTGAGTAGCAGCACAGAGCTGAGAGGAGAGACAAAATAATTCTTTACAGCCCTGCCATGAGATATAATTTTTACTGGACACTTCCTACTCTTAAACATGTGTATAAGTATTTCACCTTGACTTACTGTCAACAAACAAAAGTGACCTAGAAAACTGAGACACAGTAAACCACCAAAGTGGTAGAAAAGAAATATATCTTTAGAGAATAAAGAAATATTTTAAATAATGTACAGGACAAACTCCTGACTCTTGTTATGTGAAGTAGAGCAGAAAAAGACAGCGATATATTATGTAGATCATGGTTTGCTGGGTCTGTGTATCTTACCAAAGGTCATTCTGCCACTGATAATCTCAGGGCTCTTCTTCATATCTGAGATGGCTGCAATAGGAAGACCCCAGTTTGCCACAGGACCCCAGAAATGCTGCATAAAAACCATCACAAAGCAATCAATTAATTATGCTGAAGCATGAGATGGCCATAGAAAACAATGAGAAAGGTAGACAGCAAGCACAATTGTCAAAATAGAAATAAATAATGATATAAATTCTATTATATCAAAAATATTAATATGAAAATATGACTACACTTAATGAAATGAAATGCAAACACATCCAGTAAGACATTGATGGACACTCCAACATACATTACAAATAGTCAAATACAGAATGAGGATAGACACAGATTCCCTAATAGAGAAAATTGGATTGACTGACAGAGGGTGACTACTTACAGTGCTGTTGGATGTTTTCATAACCAGACCAACATAAAAGAGAAGGAAGGGACACATTAATAAGTCATATGTTCTTTGAGAGATACAGTAAATTGGGTTACAGGTCTGTTACTGATAATAATAGAAGTCATGGGGTGACATTATCTGAAAAATTTAGAGCACCCTGATGGAGAAAATCAGCGTTTGTAACAATAGACTGTGTTACAGTGAAGTATTGTTAATGCTTAACTTGTCTGCAGTCAACTCTCTTCCATACTATTCATCATATCTGCATGTAAAATGAATGATTTCCAAATTTATGATGTGTACTATGAACTTTCTCACCTTCTTGACTACTGTTCAAGTGTGATACATTACACATTTTTATTTGCAGTTCAAGATGGTGAGACATTGTTCAAATAGTGGAATAAAAAATGCACCACTACAGCTCATCTTTGTTTGTAAAGATGTAAAAAAAAAAAAAATCATGCAATCTTTAATTTAACAGGCAATCCAAAACCAAATACATTTACTCTATATGATGAAAAAAAAAAATCATCAAAAATTCTCTCAGGTTTACTTTTTCAGTGATCATTCACAATACTCAATTCAATGTGCTCACTCACACTCACACGTACTGTTCATTTGATTTCTGTATTTACAGCAGAATAGAGTACCTTAAAAATGTGACCACCTTAAAGACCAGATGACGCATGTAAACATATAAACATGCGTCATCTGTTCATGATTTTGCAGGTGGACGTTTTCATATGAGACTAATCTGTGACAAGTGCACACATTTCACAAGAGCGTCATGTACACATTAATGAATCTCCTGACATATCAACAAATAACAAAAGCAAAGGGGCTTCATTCACTTTCACAATTTAGAGGTACAATTCACCACAAAGTGTAACGTGAATTTATTCGCAGGTAGGTCGATATAGATACAAACGAACCCTAACAGACTAATGAGCTCTTAGAGTTGGGCAACTTCTACAGAAAGAAGTTAGCTACCTCAGGGTAACTAGCTTAAAAAATAACCGCTACTAATGTATGATCAAGCGCCACCGGCAATAGCACAAAACTGTTGAAAAGGCAGTGAAGCCTGGTGATAGTGATGGTATATTGTAAATTTAATCTCAACAAACGGTTAAACATTAGGTGACAGTAGCGAACTGAGTTAGTCACCCAAAGGCCAACTTGCTTGCTACAGCAGGTTTGCTAATATCGAAATGCAGCAACGTGTAAAACATACCTCGTCAAATAATCCCTGAATTCTTTACTCTTCAGGTGATCAAAAGCTTTCCGTGCAAGTGTCCCTGCCATGGTTTGAGGTGTGTGTTGCAGGTAAGTGGAACACCAGTGTTAGGTTGAAGGGCGACGGATTGTTCAGATCAGAGGACGATTGGTGGTCAAATTTAGACAAAACATTACGCTTTCCGGCACTGTCGTAATTCTCCCCGACATTGAGTGTAAAGGTGTGCGTTGTCTCAATATTACCACCAGTCGGCAGTACATCAGAGTAGATATGAGGTTGAGTTCATTGTAGAACACTTCCTCTGGTTTGAGACATTTAAGTGTGAAAATGTGAACCATCCATTCTCTCTCAAATTACTAGGGGGTCGTAAAAAGCCAACAGACGACCACGAGTTGGTGGAGCGTCTCTTTGGCTTTCACACAGTTACATTACGCCACCTGCCGGGGACTTTTATAATTACTGTTATGACGGCCATGGCATCAAACATAGATTAGGTTGTCCACATCTTATACACACTTTACGTTTTACTTACTTACTTTCTTACTTACTTATTAATTTCAATTTAGTTTAATTTCCTTATTTACACATCTGCTAGAGTCACAAGTCCAAATGATAAATATTATGTAGTAGATTAAATCAATGTAGCTTAATTTCAATTTTTATCTTTCATAAAATTCACAGAAAAGCAGCACATTTTCCACACCAACATCAGAGGTTCAGTTCTTATTGAAGCCAAATGGACTTTAAAATGGCGTTTGCAAACTTCTGAGAAACCAGGGGAATGACACCTGCTCTGTGTCGTCCTGTTTAAGACTTTGTTGTACTGTATACCGATCTGTGTGCTGTATTTCTATGTCCGGCTCGCGAACATACCCAGTCGCGCTCACATGCGCATTCCTTTCTGTCCGCGTGCCTGTATCACCCTGTGTGTCCAGTGTGAGGGTTACCAACGTGAAGTGAAAATGCCATCAAAAATCATCTTTGAAGACGAATGTCAAGCCATGGAGGAAGAAGTGGACACCGGGTCGGACGTTAAAGTTGTGAAGGTGAGTAGATTTGGACGGTTTTACTCTGAACTCACTGAAAAAGTAGGAACGTCTGATCCGACTTCTGCCATTTTAACAACATGTGGCGGAGCCTGCGGCTAACCGGCTAGCTAACTGTTGTTGTTTTAATTGCCTACAAAATTGTATATACATGCCCACACTGACCGTATCAAATAACGATCAGTATAGTGTATTGACTTGAACAGTAAACGTTAACATCTGCTGGTTTTAGGATCCATTGTTAACCTAGCTAGCTTTTTAGCTTAGCTGATCTAGCACGTGGCATGCCCTTGTGTTAGGTGTGCTAGTTAGATTGAATTATGTGTTTAAACTGTATTTGAGTTTAGAGTACTTCAATGTATAAAGACAGGCATGTCTCTGGTTCACATGTTATAGTTATATACATGAATTAGGATTGTATTCAGAGCGCCACGTGATGATGTATCTACAGCTGATCTGGTCAGCTGTTCGATACAAACACAAAACAATACTCACAACGTGAGTTCACGATACAACTATACCAGGTCGGCAGGAATGTATGTAATAGTAGTTTTATTTCTAGTTAATCAGTGTGGTAAACCCCGTAGTCAACTTAACGTAGGAATTTGATTGTTTTTATGTAACAAGGCCAAGAATGCACAAACAGGTCTACTTGCTACTACTTTCATTACAAAAGCTAACAGTGCACTCTCATAAATGGTAATATAAGGGTACATATGATATATAAAGTTACAAGAATCAGAATAAGTTTTTTAAAGTGGTAGTTAAAATAACATATTTTGATGACTTGCTATTAACATAGAATAATTGGTTAATAGTCAAAGCTGTAAGAGTTGACTGATTTTGATAAAGGGTTGGAGGAAATTTGTGTTGTACTTCATGGAGACAAGTTGTTACAGTGTTGAAAAAGTGTTTTGTTTACTTTAGTTTAAATACATGATGTACTTATGATTCAACCTCTCCTAACTTGGTCGGATTTTTTCTTCCTCTTCTTCTTGTCATTGTTGTTGTTATTGTTTTCGGTGGGAGAAACATGTTAATAATAATGTCACGACTTATTAACTTGAATCACATTGATTATTCAACTTTTGATGTGTCTTTCATACTATAAATTTGGACTTCCAGTTGAGATAAATTATTTTAAGACAACATAGAAACCTTGTTTGATTTGAAATAGAGTTATATAAACACCATGATTGCTCGTATTTAATTTTACTGAAAAATTTCCTTCACTCTGTTTTTTTAATATTTAGAATAAGAACAAGGAGGGCAAGAAGCTGAAGAAGAAGCAGTTGGAGGATATAACAGAGCAGGAAGACCCAGACTGTGAACCTCCAGCACCAAAGAAGAAAAAGAAAAAGGACAAGCTAACAGCGGACCAAGTAAACGGACACATGGATGAGGTTGCAGATTTGAATGGAAACATTAAGGACGATGAAACACCAAAGCAGAAAAAGAAGAAGGACACAGAGGTCAGTGCTTTGTGTGAAGAAGGCAGTGGTTGATGTTTTAATTGTTACTGATGGTATTTGTCATAGTAGTGTTTCTTTGACCGTGAAAGCCAAATTTAGCTTTTGTCTGTTCATAGTATAACGCAGTCTAAAATTTTGATTTGTGTTTTTAGAAAAAAGAGAAAAAACAAAAAAAGGTGATTGCAGAGGAAGCAACCAACGGACATTCCTACCCAAACACCCCAGACCAGACACCATCCCAATCGAATGAAGAGTCAGCCAGTGACAGCGAAAAAGAAGTAGTAAGTCTTGGATAGAGGGGGGCCGCATAATTAATCAAATCAAAATTGTAATCTTTATCAGCCTGTGTCATTATACAATCTATTAATAATCCAGATTTTGGTTTGTCTAATTTTAGAAATATGAGAACCAAAGTAAATGGTGACATTTAGCAGAAAGTATTAGTGTGTTAAACATGCAGAATGGATGTTGCTTTTTTTTTTTTTTTAATGCTGTTTAAAGGTTATATGGTATTTTTTCCCTAAAAAAACAAGGTAAATGTCTAAGCTGTACTTTAGCTGTACTGTACTAACCAAAGCAGATAAGCTGAAATTGAAATGGCCATCACAAATCATAGTATTTCTCAACATAATTAAAAGATGACTGATAGTTGTAATTTGTCTAACAAAAAATAACCAACCACACAAACAATGATGTTTGATTATGATACTTGATTTGACGTGCTTATAATTATGACTTGCATAACAAAAACGTTTTCATCCTCTGTAATCACAGAAATGCTACTATGTCTTCAAACACAGGAAAAACAAGCAACAAGAGAAAAGAAATGTACTGAGTTGTGATATTTGGTTTAAAAGGTGCACTTGAAGGCAACATTTCTTCCATCCACAGACTTACAGGATTTTGTCATCAAGTTAAAAATATTTCTACTTATAGTTCTTCACATGTCACATTTATTTCCTCTATTTGATAAGCTGTTAGGTCTGTCCATATTAAATAAAAATGTATTGTTGCTAATATATGTTGTATTACATTCCCATTTTGAGATTATTTTTGTTGCCCAACTCCAACTGTAATAGATTCTGTTAAGTAATGAATAAGAGGCTATAATGATTGAGGTTAATTGAAATGCTGTTAGTGTCTTGAGTCACTATGTACAAAGCACAGATGGTTCTTATTGTGTGTTCATGCCAGAACTGAAACAAACTTCTTGCAAAGTACGGTTTCATACAAGTCAATGCAAACATGAAAACGCTCACAATGACACCCAGCAAATTGAATACACTCAAACATGCATCTGTGAGGAAAGAAATTCCCCATGGAGATTTATTTTTCTTATCAGAGTTAAGATTCTCCAAGTCCAAGAGTCTATGATGGACAGTTAGGTTTTTGCAGAAAATGGTGACTAGGGTGTTTACAGCGTCACAACATCACTAATCTGACATAAAGCCATTTTATTTGCATGAGTAATATGAGGCTGTAGCTGTCTTTAACTTTGGTGGGAACTCCAAGATAGTATTAGCCGTGGAAGGACATAGTTTAACAGCTGCATGTACAGACTCTGTTTGTTTTGTGTTTGTACTTGTTTAGGAATTAACACCAGAGCAGAAGGAAGGAGCTTTCTCCAACTTCAGGATCTCCCCAGGCACAATTGCTAAACTACAAGGTAAACATGACAGAATCAGCATGCTTGAGTGTCTTTCTTGCTCTTTCTTTCCTCGCAGGATTAACTTTAGTTTTATTTTGGTGTGTTGTGTGCATCATCGCAAAACCAGGTAAGAGAAAGGTGGCACAGTGCCGATGTCCCCTTTCCTTCTTTCCGGTGGTGCATCTTGCACAAAATTGCTTTTGCATATCAATCCTGACTGAATAGCAATAATTAAATTTCCTGCCAGGTTATTCACTCACCACTGGTCATAGCAGTACATCATTGTGTCTGAAAATGAATGAAATGTAACAGATACTCTGAGATGTTTAACTATAACTGCTGATTGGAGCCAAAGCCAATAAATACGTGACTACTGCACATTCATCTCACCTGGGAGTGAATGCTGATTGCTACTGGCTGTACCCTTTCACACCGAACACAAAGGCCAGATGTCAGTGTGTTTTTTTTTTTTGCCATGCAGTGTGAAATGAGTACTAAACTCATTGTCACCGCCCTGGCTGGAGGCCAGCAGTGCTGTGGTAGATGTCCAGTTGCTGATATGCTGATGGTCTGACTTATTTTGATCAGCTATGTGGAAAAATTAGTTTTAAGATTTAAATATTTTGTGCCAAAAGGGTTAACGGTGAGATTCTGAGCTGCTGATTTTCGTTAGGGCATATTAATTTAAAAATTCTGTTGTCCCATTTTATTTTCCTTCCATCCTTCGCTTGCTTACTGTCACCTCTCTTTCTCTTTGTCCTACTCTCAGCTCGGGGAGTCTCCTACCTATTTGACATTCAGGTGAAGACGTTTAATCCTGTGTATGATGGGGAGGATGTAATTGCCCAAGCCCGAACAGGAACAGGGAAAACTTTCTCCTTTGCAATCCCGTTGGTGGAAAAGCTCCAGAAGACTCAAGGGGAAGTGATAAGAGGCCGTCCTCCAAAGGTAGAGATGCAGACCAACTACTGTAAATGGCATCAGTCACAAGCCCAAAATCAGCTTCTGTCGGAATATAACTGTATGTCTAAGTGTTTTTTTTTTTTTTTTTTTAATGTCAACAGGTTTTGGTGTTGGCCCCAACCAGAGAGTTAGCCATCCAGGTTGCAAAGGACTTTAAAGACGTCGCCAAGAGAGTATCTATTGCCTGTTTCTATGGTGGCAGCTCATACAATCCACAGAGTACGTGTCACACACTCGCACTAAGAAGCTCTTTCATGTAAATATTTCTTCATTATATAAATAGAACTTCTGGCTAAAAAGCTCTTTGGTGTTATTGGCAGGAATTACCTAAGCACATGTAAAAGAAAAAAAAGAACAAATACTATAAGTTGCTTCTTGAATTTTCAGCCTCATAGTTTATTGTTTTCTAAATGTGATTTACAGCTGATCTTGACTAAATTGACTGAACATATTTTGCTGTGACATTCACTAGACTAATGTCTGCCCATCTTTCCCCCCGGTAGTCGATGCCATCCGTAACGGTATTGATATTTTGGTTGGAACTCCTGGCCGTATCAAGGACCATCTCCAGAACAATAAACTGGACCTTTCTAAGGTCAAACATGTTGTACTGGATGAAGTCGACCAAATGCTGGACATGGGTTTTGCAGAGCAGGTTGAAGAGATTCTGGCTTCATCTTACAACAGAGGTAAAGTGAATGTTTGTTGACTTTGTATAAGAAGTGAAAACTTAACATAAAGTATTTTCTGTCCTCAGTATGCGCTCTTGTGTTTTTTGCCTGCAGTAGAACTTTAGATGTAGGGTCTGTGGTATGTGTTGTTTATAAAGTGGGATCTGCAACATTTGTTTAAAAAAAAAAAAGAAAAAATAATGTCTATCATGGAGAGGATCTTTGTATTTTTTTCACATTGGTGCTAAATGTTTTGGACATTATCTTTCAGATGGTGACGTCAACCCACAGACTCTGCTGTTTTCAGCCACCTGCCCAGAGTGGGTTTATGATGTGGCCAAGAAATACATGAAGCCAGACTGTAAACATGTTGACTTGATTGGCAAGAAAACTCAGAAGGCTGCAACAACTGTGGAAGTAAGTGTGTATCTGTGTGAAACAAACTGTCAGATATTTAAGATGATATCATAGCTATCCTATTTCTCAGGCCTCAAGCAAAAATAGTTCAAGTATTGTACATTTCTACATGTTTTCTACATATTTCACACCAAAGTTTCACTATTTGTTGTAAAACTTATAGGTACTCTGATGTGGTGTTTGATCATTTATTCACTTTGTGTTCAGAGTCACTGATCTTATCTACTTACCAGTTTTAAGTGTTAAAGTTTCAGGAGGTAAAGTGTGAGGAAAATGCAGTTTTAGGCAGAAATCTGAGTTTTGGGTGTGTACAAAAAAATCTGGGTGTGCACTTGTTTTCCTGGTGGTCAAGCAAAATGTAGAACCAGAAGTCAGTTGCTAGTTGTATATTTAAGACAATCTTTCACTGTATTTTAGCAAGAAAAAAAAAGATCGATTTAACCAAAATTAGGAAATAACAAGGTCAGACACAAATATAGAGATATGTGGCACAGGTTTCGCCAAGCTGTGCACTGTTTTTTTTTTGTCTTTAGAAAATTGGCCGTACAAATCACGGCTGCACGGCTCGCTAACTAAAACAGTGGGTGAAACCTTTTAAGAGCATCTGTCAGAGTTAGAATGTAGAACAGAGTCATGTCAAATTTTAAGAATAATTGGTTCATTCATCTGTCACATTGTACCCCCTACCTAAAAGGTAAATACACAAGTATTTTTTTTAATCAAATGACACCAAAAATGATCAACTACTGCAGCTTTAAGTATAATCAGTTAACATTATCACTCACAGACTTGGAAAAAGGACAATAATAACTAACGAAGTTGACCTTGAGCTTTAGAATACAGTCAACTGAAGAGATAAGGTAGAGACTCAGCAAAGCCTGATGGGTAGTGGCTGAACCCTGCCTGTCCTATGATTGGGGGGTAGCTATAATTGTCCGGAAACAGTATCTACACCATGATAGTGTTAATGAAGAAGCAAAGAAACCTCTCCTCTCTTCTTACTCTTTATTCTCCATCTTGTGTGTCCTCTGCAGCATCTGGCCATCGCTTGTCACTGGTCACAGCGTGCAGCCGTGATAGGTGACGTGATCCAGGTTTACAGCGGCAGCCACGGCAGAACCATCATCTTCTGTGAGACTAAGAAAGAGGCCAATGAGCTTTCCTTGAATGCATCCATCAAGCAGGTACATATGTGTGGATCTTCAGAAACGACTTTTTGCTTCCGGTTTGTCGTCAGAATAGATTACCATTAAACTGGTTTGTGAATTCTTTCATTTTGTCTTAATTCCTCTAAATGTGCTTGCGTGCGTGTTTGCTTTCAGAGTACACAGTCCCTCCATGGTGATATTCCTCAAAAACAGAGAGAGACGACACTGAAAGGATTCAGGAATGGAGCCTTTGAGGTTTTGGTTGCAACCAATGTTGCAGCCCGTGGTTTGGATATCCCAGAAGTTGACCTTGTGATCCAGTGTTCACCACCCAAGGTATGATGCATTTACAGTCAATGAGATTTTAAATACTTAGTTAACTTAACCTGTAAAATACCATCCCCACACATTTTCATTCATGGTGAAACATTGATGATAAATGCCATTTCTATTGTCTCTGAACAGCCTTTTTGTCTGTGTTTCTTTTCAGGATGTGGAGTCTTACATCCATCGCTCAGGGCGTACAGGCCGAGCAGGAAGAACTGGAGTTTGCATCTGTTTTTACCAGAGAAAAGAAGAGGACCAGCTGCGCTATGTTGAAAACAAAGCTGTAAGTGTCAATTGCATTGAATCTTCTCCCGTTCCTTGTGTCTGTGAATACACAGTTTGCTGAAAAAAAATGGGTTCTTTGGTTCTGTGATTGTACTTATGTTTTATTATTTCTGAGACTAAAATGCATTTAATGTTGTGTTAATCCAGTGCATCACATTCAGACGAGTTGGTGTTCCCACTGCCAATGATATCATCAAGTCATCAAGCAAGGACGCAGTCAGGTGGGTTTGTCTTTTGACAGTCAGTTTGAGACAGAATGAAGCTCATCAGTAACCAGTGTAAACATTGTATGTAACGTACTTAATCAGTGTATATGTTTTACCAGTAATTAACTATTTTTCTAACTTGTTGTTCATAACTTAAATGCTGTGTTCATGAAAACTATACCATGCTGAAGTTGTCTAGCAAACTGAAGCAGATTTTATGATTGCAATTTTCACATTTTCCTTCTTGATGGTTTCAGATTCTTGGACTCCGTTCCAGCTGCAGCTATTGGATACTTCAGAGAATCAGCTGAGAGGTTGATCGAAGAGAAAGGAGCAGTGGAAGCACTGGCTGCTGCTCTGGCCCATATTTCTGGGGCCACTAGTCTAGAGCAGAGGTCACTGCTTAACTCTGACGCTGTGAGTTCTTTACATCGCTATATTAGCAATTTTGCCTTGTAGCAGTAGCCGTAGGTCACCATAACATAAAGCTCCACCCAACAGTTGGCTTATAATGGAGTCACAGAAAAACATGATGATTAACAGCAGGAGAGAAACTGAAACAAGGCTGGGACATATAAACTCACTGAATGTCTTTCTTATAGTTGCTGATCAAACTTATTCACATCCTGTTTTTTTTCCCACAGGGTTACACCACTCTTCAGTTGGTGTGTTCACAAGAGATGCACAATATGGGTTATGCCTGGAGAACAATCAAAGAACAGTTAGGAGAAGAGATTGAGAACCACATTCACAGAATGACCTTCCTCAAAGACAAAACAGTAAGTACATATAAATGTTTACAGTATGTGAGGGTGTGCTGAACTGTACACATATATGAAAAATATACAATGCAAATACTACACGTCACTACATTGTTGATGTTTTTTTATTTTAAATGTCACTGTTGTAGAGCATTTTAAGCTAAGCTAAAAGGTCGGAGTTTGACCTAAATTCAATGGTGGGCAAATCCAGCAAAAAAATATAAAATATAAATGAATATAAAGGTAAATTGAGAACATTTATATATATATAAAAAAAAAAGAAACAAAAACTTAATACTGCAGCTTGTTATATGAACGCAGCTACTACAGTCTAACCCATAGAACACAATAAGGTTCATATAAGTCAATGTGTTAGCTTTTATTTTGATGGAAGTGACCCTGACTTGTTTCAAAAAGGACCACACCACGTCTTTCTCTTTTTAAACAGGGTGTTTGTTTCGATGTCCCAGCTGACAAAGTCAAGGAGATTCAGGTAAGAGCTGCAGCAGAGAACGAGATCAATTCTGACATGCTGAAGTTGACAGTCTGTGGCAGTCCTAATTCCTTCTCACCTCACTGGATTGTTCAACAGGAGACCTGGAAGGATGGTCGCCGCTGGCAACTGACTGTCGCCACGGAACTCCCAGAGCTGGAAGAGAAGCAGTTCAGTAACCGTGGTAACAGAGGGTTCAGCAGTGGTAACCGCGGAGACAGAGCAGGAGGATTCAGAGGTGGAAGGGGCCGAAGTTTCAGGGGAAATGGTGGCCGGGGAAACGGTGGCCGTGGCAACGGGTCCCGGAACGGCAGTGGGAGCTATGGCAACAACAGAGGACAGAAACGCAGCTTCGGCCAAGCTTTTGATTATTGATGTGACTGATGAGACTTCCCGTCACGCTTCTGAGCTGGCACAGGCTTTCATTGGCTGTCAGTGAGAGGAATTACTGAATGGCCAAGAGGAAAAATTCACCACCATTGTTGTTCGCTGGCACAACTTTTCGTGTAAGGCATAGTTGATGACCAAAAAACATCCTCTAATTTTTACATTAAAATGTAGGTTAAGATTTGTTTGACAATAGTCTTTTTCAAATGGTCTGAGGTCTTTTCTAGTGTATATCAACACTTACCACTGACGGTCACTTTGTATTGTCTGATGCATGCTTCTTTTCAATTAAACGTTAGCTCAAACTCTTGAAGTGACATATTCTCAAAAGCTTAAACATACTTGATCGATTACGGCATGATAGAAAAATTTGATTAAAAAAATCAACCTGCAGATAAAGTTGAGCATTATTAGACATAAAACAAAGCATGAATATGTCATTTAATGAGTTTGTGCTAAAATGTTCCTTTTATATATATATATATACTGGGTGTTTGGGGAACAGTGGCAGTAATTAGACTGTTAAACAGTCAGATTCAATAATTACTAAATATGCCACTTATTTGGAGTACAGGTGAAGGAGGCCCACACTGCACTGCAGATGGTGTCTGTGAATACACTGGATCTGCTGTGCATTCGTAGACCAGTAGGGGTCTCCATGAGCACAGTCCACAGCTGAGCTCAGTGATGGTCTGGTGCCTTTACCTTCAGCTCCAAACTCTCCAAACATGTTGGATGATTGCTTTGCAATTGCCTCTATTTAATACCTGTGTCTACTGCATTCATTCATTTGAATGAAATGAATTATTCATTAAAAAGGTCAACCTGGGCTGTGTGTTCTTATTTATGGAGTGTTCAGTAACTGTCATTTACAAGTAAAATTGTAAAAAGTAGTTTTGTAACTGACTGGTCTATGAAACAGTATGTGAAAATCACATCAAACTGATGAGATCTGTGGCTTTAATAGAGTATGTGTGAATGAAAATCAGTTGATGCTCAGTCTAAGTGGTCAAAACACGCACTACTGCAACACTTTAATGGCAAAAACCCAGCAATTAGAAAATGTACGAAACATGCATTTTTTTCTGAGATTCATGTTTATTTGGAGATTATGAACAAACTGCCTGAAAAAAAACATTTAGATTAATGTTGGCATTTTTATACATGATTACATTAATATATTTACTAAAGTACCAGGACAAGGTCAGAAATGTAATTTAAATATATATGTTTTTAAATAAACACATTTTTAGTTGAAGAATACTGCTGTGCAAATAAAGCATTAAATATCTCTTCATAGAGATGGCATTGTTTAGTTTTGTGCAATGTATTTAAGTCACAAGTGATCAACCACCTCTGGAATATAGAATATTTTCAAGAAAAATTAGCAGTTTATAAAATACAATTGTACACAGACAAATAACACCAGTGTATTTAATGAAACTTCTAATACTTTAAAGCTATGCATACTCTATTGCATTGTTAATTAGATAAAACTGTTTTATATTTAGAATTCAGACCTTATTTACCATTACATAGTAGGATGTCCATTTGTTTACACATACAAATTAGTTTTAGTGATTATCTGACTGGATTTATCACTTAATCATCACTGTTGATAATGTGTCCGTTGACATAATGTAGGTCTTCCAGTTCCAGAACAGGACTGTCCTCTTCATCATCCTAAACAGAAAGGCACACATTGTTATAAAAAAAAAGTGAAAGCAATGAATGAGTTGATGAGTAATAAACAGACCTTCCAATATTTTGCTGATCATAATGAAAATTTAGAATGAGGTCTTTTTTTTTTTTTTTACCATTACCAAATTTCTGTTTTGTTTTTTCTGACAGGCACACATTAAGACATCTGAAATATCAAATGACTATAAAATATGCTTCTTTTCCACACAGGACTGAAGTCATTTTAACCACATTAGGACTAAAACTAGACTATAATGACACATGTCAGTGGTCTAATATATATACACTTCAACAAATCTGAAATTTGGAATGTTAAATAATTACATTTTCTGCTCCTTCATGGTTTTGTGCTCCACTACATTTCAGAGACAAAAAAAACCAAAACAAAAATCTACTTCTATGTTTGTCTGGCAGCGTTATTTACTTTTCATGTTTGTTCCTTTAAGGATTAATCAAATTCTCTTCCCTCATAATAAAAGTATTGAAATACACTTTTGGAACAGGAGAAGGAATTGTCAGAAAGCTGAGCAGGTCTGTTTTTCTGAGCTCATGAAAAGTTGAGATATGTGGTTCTTATAGAGCAGTAACTCTACAAACACAATAAGAGTAAAATAGGCCTCATCTTTATCTTTGATTTTACATAATCTTACATTTTTGTTACTCTTTGTCTTTTGGTGCTAGTCTATAGCTTGCTAATGACGCATTATTAAAACCTGTTAAGTATAATATATCCATTTATATATACACAGGTTCTTTGAAACTCAAACCAGCTGTAAACTAATGTTATGAAGCAAGTTTGGCAGCACTTTAGGTCTATTTTAAAAATAAATATTAACGGATATAAAAGAGAAGTAATTTTTTGGGGTAAAACCCATTTTTATATTATTTTTATACAAGAACCCGCATGTAACACAGGAAAAAGGACACGAAAATGACATGCTATTGTTTTTTTCAAATATATTTTTATTCTCTCAGGTACATTTTGGGAATAGAACTAATTATTCAAGGCAGAGTGCTTCACAAAAATGGTTGCTGTTGCCAAGTCACTTGTGATTTATTTGTGTTTGAATGGGAAGGTTCTGCATGTAACACCAGTGGACACGATAGGTTGCACACAAAACCTGGAATGAGACTGATTCATGAAAACCCCATATGTCTGGATTAGAATCATCGAATTTAATACATTGTCTTTATTTATAGTGGTATATAAGACCATTTTAAGCCATGTGTTCTAGATCAAATGCACTGGCATCTCGTTAGTTTTTCTTGTCTCAATTTAGTCCTATTTTTGGTCTCAATATTTTATTAAAAATTCATTAATTTTGATGGGATGGCTGAGGTCATCATTAGGTACATCATGGGGGAAATTTAGGTAATTTTTAATTAATAATAATAATAATAATAATAATTATTATTATTATTATAACCAAAGTGAACCTAGTTTCATAGAAGCACCCATTTACACTGACTAACTTTAAAAACACACAATGTTTGTACATTTGTGTTCATAAATTGGTCTGTGGTTGAGAAAAAACACAATCATTCAGGTAGAAAAACCGTATATTGTGTCTGAGAAACTGTTTGGAGTGTCTGCATTACAGCAAATTTTTAAATGTGTGTTTTTAAAGTTGCTTAATACATACTTTTTTTTGATCTTGTGTACTACGTGTCCTATTTTATTATTGACTGCAGGTACATTACCTTACCCTAATATACTACAATCACAACAATGAAAGCGTTGTTTCATTTGTGAAACAGCTCCCCCTTTTATCTTAAATGTATCCATCTCAATCTCCTGAGACAAAACACGGGTGAAATTGCAACAAATTCACGAGACAATTTCCAAACTCCTGTCAACTTAAATGACCAAGAACTGAAACTCGACACATTACTGTATTACAAAAGAACCATGCAGCAGCAGAGCTATTTTTCTGCCATTATGGACTGAAAGTGGTCTTCAAAAAGCACCACAGTTTAATTTTTTTTTGTCTGTCCACAATATTTACTACTGAGAAGTGAATCTATTTTTTGTTTAATGGCTCCATCAGAGTGTATCCACGGAGCTGTACCTCTGCTCTTTTGGACTGAAAGTGGATGTAAAAAAAAAAAAAAAAAATTGCCAGAGTTTTATAATTATATTAATTTTCTTAAGCCTGATGTTTGTCTATTTTTATGGTATGAAGTCCTTTCTTTTGCCTTTTATCCCACTGTATTTGGGTTAGGTATTGATCTTACTGATATTTTTTCTTTCTAATGATTGTTGTTAATTATTTCTACTGTAACATTTTGCTTGTTTTACAGTATTCCCCCCCCCCCCCCTTTTTTTTTTTTTAATCTAAGCCTTGTTCATTACGAATTGATTGATGATACTATTGCACTTATCAGGACAAATGAATGCTCACCTAAGCCTATGTGAGACTATTACAGCATTTACCATATGTTTGGAGAAGACTTCAGGCGTACTGATGGGAGGTTTGAAGGTTCTGCTCTATAGAATATACCATTTAGCATCACAGAGTTTTGGAACATTATTATTATTATCATGCGAAACACATTGGGAATAGCTGGAGCGAACAATAATAAATAGACCAAGTACAACCTTTGGGAAAAGTCATTCTTCTTCTAATTCAACATATGGATAGTGTCTGACATCACTTACATCCTGTGCAGGTTATTTTTATAATCTGCACAGTTACTGATCTTTTTCATCTTTCCATTCTATCTTTGCTGTGCGTCGAATGACACACTTTAATAACTCGCTGCATTTTTCAGGTGCCAGCTGTTAACAGTTGGTCGGTGTCTCCTGTTACGAATTATTTTTCAGAAAGCATCCTGTTCATACTTTCAATAAAAACAGCTGTCTGTACTTTAAAAACAATTAAGAGTAAATATCAAAGCCAGACATTAATATACACAAGTAAATAGAGTAAATAAATAAATAAATAAAGGGGGGGGGGGGTCATATTTAACAGCCTTTTAAAGAGAACTGTAACAGTTAATTTAGGTAAATTAATGCAAATCATAAGTCATGGATCTGTCTATGTGCATTTCTAATAAAATAACTGTGTAGAGTTAGAGTGCTATTTTTGTGACAGTTCCAAAATATTTTTTTCTCTAAAATTAACTTACTTTACTATAATAAATTAACTAAAATTTAACTTATCTTAAGTGATTTATAACCATTTATTTTGACTATCTTTTGTATTTTTTCAGTGAACATCATATATATATTCATCGTATATTCTTCTATTTAATTTACTGCTTGTGTAGATGTTCCTAAAAGCTCAGATTAAAGTTGAGTGTTATTACATCAAAAACAGACAAAACTGAACAAAAAATTACTTTTTCAGTTAAATCTAACATTAACTGAACATAAACCCAGTGTTTCCATCCATCGCCATTGATCCAACTCCATGGGTTTTACTGTTGAATCAATGTTGTAGAAATGATTGTGTTTCCATGGTGACTCTGCAGCCTCTGAACATCCAAATGTGTCATTATCTGATAACCATGAAAAGAAGATAAACTATATTTTCCACCAATTATTTACAAGGATTAGTGGATGAACAGGGGTTAAATAGTTCAGTAGATGTTTTAGGTCGTCTTTATGGGTTAAATGTGTATATTCTTGGAAAATCTCTTGCCTTCTTTACGATAATACGTTACATCTGTGATTTTTCCTTAAACACTCGCCTTGCTTTGTTTATGCTCATGCTTTATACATCATCCTGCTCATAGTTTTTATTTTTCTCCTGTTAAATTTACACATAGATGTATTCTAGTGTGACTGTATCATATGTAAATACAGTAATGCTGCGGAACATGTTCTCAGTGGGGTTTGCATAGCTCCGCACATTGTCCTTGATTTAATTCAGTTTCCTCTTATTTTGCAAATGTACGACTTAAGTTTACAGTGGACTGGAAAACTCTGAGCCAGTGGATCTGGGGTTTACAGTGTCTGCTCGAGCTGATGCTGAAGAATCAAAATGTTGGAGTGTATGTAAATCTCTGGGATTTGACAGTGCTGCCAATTTCAACTGCACTTTATCCCGTGTATGCATTTGAGTGTATTGTTGCTCACATCCACTTTTTCTTTGTAATTCTTCTCTGAGCTGCGATAGGACATGACATGGATGAAAGTGTAGACTCTGGAAACAAAAAGGCACAAATATTTAACAAAGTACATGAAGCAAATAATGCACAACAACATTTGTAAGGATATATCACAAGTTTTAACACACAAACATATAAACCACTGTTTCCTTTCTCATATTTAGGTAGAATATTCCCAACCATGGATATACCACTAAATTAGACTTGCGGTGTTAATAATAATAATAATAATAATAATAATGCAATTTTATTTCAAAGCGCCTTTCAAAACACCCAAGGACCCTATACAAGGATAAAAAGAATACACAATAAAAGCACAGGATGTAAACATAAAACAAGCAAACAATCAAAAGTCAAAGTGAATAAGCTAACTGAAACAGATGAGTTTTGAGTCTGGATTTAAAGAGGGGTAAAGAGTCAATATTACGGATGTCAGGGGGAAGTGCATTCCAGAGTTTGGGAGCAGAGCAACCACTAAATTAGACTCGCGGTGTTAAACATGTATGAAGTATTTATGCATCGGTTTTGATGCAAGTCTGTGAACATGCAAATATAGATTAAAAAAAAAAAAAAGAAACAAAAATAAAAGCTCAGCATTAATATGAGGTGATGGTGTGGTGGGTGTTGAATGTGCATCTGTACCTGTGATACAACATGGCAAGGAACTGGATAAGGAGAAGAACAGCAAAAGACAGCAGGAACATCAAACTGAGAGGCTCCACCTGTCAACACAATGATGACACTGACAGTTATGGCGATTACGTTAACCAGATGTCTGCCAGCAGAACTGACAGGCATTCACAAATATGTCACAGTCATCCTTTAACTACATCTCCAGCGTTGGAGCGAACATATCTAAGGCTGCCTGTCTGTGCGTCTGTCCCAACCTTGAGGTATTCTCCAGATTCAGTTCCGTTCGGAAAGAATTTAGGGATTTTGATGCTGATGACGTCGTTTCCAATGGCTTGCAGGAAAAATGTAGCTACCACCCACAGGATGTTGATGATGAAATACAGGAAGACTGCCTGTGGCGAGAAGACGGGGTTTATTGCTTTTAGAACGTGTAGTGAGAAGATTTAATGAGAAGTGTGAGAGAGCAAAGAAAAAATATTAACATTTTGGTCCATGAAAGATCTTCACTGTCATTCATATTCATTCTGAACATCCAAACATTTATTCAAAATCTGATTAAATCTTCATAAATTGGTCTGAAATCATTAGAGAGTATTTTCCTTTCACTAGTCAACCCTATGCTGAATTTTAAGTAGATTAAACACTCTCTGTAACAGGCTTCTCAGTAGAGTTAATGGAGTTAAAAGGATATTTTTGTTATTCTTTGTTTGTCAGTTTTACTTCATTTAACCTATATTTAACCAGGAGGAGAACACATTTTTTAGGTCAGACCTACAGTAACAGTAACAAACATGACCAAAATGTACAGAATATAATACAGACAAAAAACAACAGATAAAAGAAAGGATGAGAGAGCAGAAGGAAAGTCAGTATACAAAGGTTGTCTCTTCAAAATATCCAGATTTCTCACCTTGTTGCGCAGAGACTTTAGTTCCCTGGTGACGTCTTCCAGATGGGCTTTAGTATCTACGATTGGCTTCAAGTAGCGATCCAGTAACTTAACCCAGAAATCATTCTCACCCTAAATACATACATAAAAAAATAAAACGAAAAGATGAAATAAAGCAATAAGACACCCAAGGCACTCATTCAGGCAACCAAGTGTAAAATACAGACACAATCTTCTCCTTCTGTTCTAGAGTTTTAACATTAGATATTAACCAGCAGGATTTTGATGGACTATTTATCACATTTTAACTCTTGGATAGAAGTGTCACCTTTTCTTCATTTTATTTGGTGCTACCTGGTGTATGAATTGGTGACAAAAGCATATTTTGTGACATCACATTTTCTTTTTTTTTATAATTTATGCTTGAGTCCAAAGGAGCATTTTAGGTTCATCTGAAAAAAAAAAAAAAAAATCCTTGATATTCCTGATTTAACTCTAAAAAACCCAAAATGTAACACCAAGGGTCATCCCAAAGTCCCAAACATTCATTCTGTATGTGGGTTTTTTTTTTGTTTGTTCTGTTTTTTTTCATTAATATCATCACTGTAAAGTAAAACAAAATTTGTCAAAGCACTTTCCACTTCCCCCATCATGTCTCCTTCAGTCTCTGTACTTGTACCTTTTCTTAGACTCATTTAAGTGACTATTTCTTTGTACAGAGGAATATTTGCAGCTCTCCAGCCAACCCTGACTTGTTCCTCCAAACTGTTGTAAAGGATTTACTCTCACAGAGCTGAATCAGCATCTTACCTCGTCGAGTTTCTGCACTTGAGGGGCGGTGAGTGTTTTCTCAATGGCTAGCTTAACTCTTTTCTCCAGTCTCTTTATGTTATTGGCCTTGAGGATGTGCCGTGCCTGGGAGATTATGAGAGACAGTTACTCATTAATTTCTTGTCTTCAGAAGCTCTTATGTTGTGCTTTGATCAATTTAAAAGCTTGGGGTGTTGCATAATAAAAAAAGAATACATTAATGTGTTACTATTTCCGTTATTTTTACCTGTGTGGTCAGTGCATACTGAAGCTCCTCCAGCTGGCATTCTGTCAGAACATCTTCAGGTCCCACCTCGTTTAGCTCTCTATTAAGAGTGTCCGTTAACATTAATACCAGCTCTTCACGCAGGTCATCCTCACATTTTAGATGAAGGGAGGATCTGGGAACAACAGCACAAAACAACTCAGTTGCTGCTCCAAAGCTGAAGTGGATCCAACCAAATTTTTGAAAGAATATAATTTTTTTTTACTAATGAAACTAATGTAAAACATGACAAATAATATATTATATACATAAGTACAGTCAGCGCTGCATTTATTTCAAATTGTGCTACATTTTTATCCTTTGCCTGACATGTTACTTATTTACCGTATTTGTTCTTGTAGGTTTCTCTTCATGTTTGCATAAGTCAGCTTCTTCAGAAATTCTGCTTGCACCGGCATCACCCATTCTATATGTACGCAAACAACGGAACATTAAGACACTGTACACACAAACTTACAGCTCAGTGGGAAATATTCAGTATAAACACAAATATAAAATGCTGCTCGTTACAACCAGTAATGTCGCAATCGACCGGTAATGTCACAATCGTATTTCTAACCAGTAATGTCACAAAAAATTAACCAATAATGTCGAAAACTGTCAAAATCCTTCCTAACCAGTAATGTCGCAACAAATTAGCTAGTAATGTCACAAAACCTATAAGACCCCAAGAGCAGGATCTGTTGTTGAAAATAAACATTGTAAAAATCTATGTTGATATATTATAGTCATATCTCTGTGGTTTAGTTTAAGGAAGGTCCAGAGTTGCAGAATCTATTGTTGATAAACCATTGTAAAAACCTATTTTTATTAGTTAGGCCTATTTTTGTGTTATAGTTTGAGGAAAATCCTAATTCATATACAGAACCTATGTTAATAAAACACTAAAAATCTATGTTTCTATCTATCTATGTTTGAGGAATATCCTAATATACAGAGTCTATGTATAGAAAAAAAACTCTAAAAATCTATTTTTATTATAATCATACTTGTGCTTTAGTTCGAAGAAGATCCCAAGTTGCAGGATCTGTTGAGAAAATATTGTAAAAATCTAATTTGGTTCTGTTTTGCCATTGAACTTGAGAATTTTGGTGACACCACTTCTTTCAGTAAAACTTGAGCAAAGTGACATTGTATACTATAGCCAAAAACAGCTACAGGACATGCTAGGGACCCATAAACTGCTTGGGGTGAGATTAAAATGAGGTTTAGGTTGGTGGGAGAGAGAGAGGGAAGAAGTTGAGGAAGGAAGAATGGAGAATGGAAAGGAAATGAGGGAGGAGAAAGAAGGTGGTAGAATGGAGGAAAAATAACCTAAAGGAAGGGAGAATGGAGGGGAAAACGAAGGGAGGTAGTCATTGGCAAGAGAGATTAATACGGAAGGTGAATCAGAGGGGAGGAGGGAGGATGGAAGGAGGGAGGATGAACCAACAAGGGAGAATGGAAGGAGGGAGGATGAACCAACAAGGGAGAATGGAAGGAGGGAGGATGAACCAACGAGGGAGAATGGAAGGAGGGAAGATGAACAAATGGAAAAATAAGGTGTTGTGACATTACTGGTCATTTCGTTGTGACATTACTGGTTAGGAGGTTTTGTGACATTGCTGGCTAATTTGTTGCGACATTACTGGTTAGGAAGGAGTTTAACAGTTTGCGACATTACTGGTTAAATTGCGACATTACTGCTTAATTTTTTGTGACATTACTGGTTGGAAATACGATTGTGACATTACTGTTTTTAACACCTGCTCACCACTAATGGGAAGCATCTCCGTGTTCTCAGGGTCATCCATCATGTTGTCATCGTCTTCCTCATCATCATTGCTATCATCTTCATCATCATCATTGACAATATTCTCATTATACTTGTCAGTCAGGTTACGTTTTCCCATGCTTTTATCTCTGCAAAGAAGCACACACTTAATTACACACATTTTGAGGTGCATCATAACCCCAACCAAGAAGTAGCCGGGACATTATGGAAAATGCAAATTAAAAGATAATGCAACGATATTAATTAATGTAACTCATCTTTCATTGTAGACAGTATGAATATATTACATTTTTTGCCTGCTGAAATTCACTGAATTTATAATTATACATCAATTCATCACATTTAGACATATAATGCATTAAAAAAATCCCAATACTTCAAGACATTTACAGACTGGAACCACCAATAAAATAAAGGTTTTAGGTGAAATTTGATCCCATTCTGCTTGGAGGTACAGTAAGTTTTAACAGTACAGGGTCTTTGTTTTCATATTTATGTTTTTACCAAACAAATGCACAATAATAAAGAATATACTTGCTGTGATTGACAGCCAACAGTATTTTTGTACCATACCCATCAGGTTTGTCAGTAGGAAGTTTCTGGGTGTTTTCCACAGCTGCTTCCTGTGTGACGTTGGGACTGAATAGATTCTCTGAATTCGAAGCTGTTTGTTGAGATGTTCCCTGATCAGAGGTTGGGTGGGGAGGGGCTTGCTGCCCAAATTGGCTTGTGATCTGTTGAAGCATCTCTGTTTCCTGGGTTATCTATTTAGGGAGAGGACATGGTGAGATGATTTACCTTTGTAACATGTTTTATTTGTAATGACAACAATGGGGTATTTATCATACAATCATGTACAAACCTTAATCAGTGTTTGCTCGGTGGCTACCTTGGTCTCCCTGTTTTTTGACTGTTTGTGTGCACTATTTGTTGTTGTTTGTGTATGTCTCAGTTCAGCTTTGGTATGTTATCTGTAAATTGTTTTTTTAACTTGCTAATGGGATTAAAGATGGAAAGTAGCCATATGGTTGTAATCTCTTGTATTTACATGTAAATGTTCATTAATACAAACTGTGCCGAGAGAGAGAGAGAGAGAGAGAGAGAGAGAGAGAGAGATCCCTTCAGACAACCCGCTCTACCAACTGAGCCACAGCTGCCACATAAATCAATCATTCATTCATTCATTCATGTTGTTTTCAGCCTCTCTCGTGACAATACCTGTATCTTCATGTCCCAGCAACACAGTTTACAGTTTCTGTCACACATAACATTATGGTTCTTCTTCGCTTCTCCATCTCCCCTGACAGGTAGAAAAAACGTTAAGGTTAGAAAAAGAAAAATAAAGGTTATTGAATTGGAAATACGATTGGGCATAATCAAAGCTGATTTCATTCTACCTCTTATTGGTCACAAAAGTACATAATGTGTTATTGAAAACATGGCAGAAAATGGACTGATGAATAGATTTGCCGAGTCATTTTTTGTACCATCTAGTATAATCACAGTCATCATTCCAATGTGATGGATGCAAGCTAGCTTCAGAGAGCAGATTCCACATACAACTCTTCCAAAGCATTCTTGTGATATTTGGGTTCTATAAGCCGGCCCTGCCTGCATCCATCTGTAGAGTCTGAGCTTGCTGCCTGTTATTTTGCTGTAATTTCACTGCTACACTACCCTTGAATGTTGCACTGACACAAGCTGCTGCTCTTAAAGAAACTCAAATGTTTCATGTCCACACCTGCACCCAGGCCTGGAGTGGTTAATTGGGAGATTCAGGAGGATTCTTGATGGGCCGACTCATGTCAATCTAGAGTTAGATGGAAAAGATAATTCTGACACTTATCTGTCACTTATCTAATCTTATTGCGTTCATTCTCCATTCATCTGACAGTGCAGCCTCTGCATCACATTCTACCATCTGAGGTAAATGTTGAAATTGGCTGGGCCCACGAGTCATCTTTTCTGGAGCAGTAAAATGAAATATAGCAAATATAGCCCAAAACGTCAGTGGGTGGTGATGGAGGGCAGGAAGAGGCCAAGGAGAGCCGAAAAGGCCAGATGAAAGAAAAGAAAGGTGTTGGAAGATGATGCTGCCAAATGTGCAAAAAATTAACAGACCTGTTTTCTAGAGGACAGACCCAAGGTGCAGCCGGTAAAGAGAGATATGGAAATTATTTGGTATTGTCAGTGTATAAGGCTATTGCGTAATGTATGCAAAATCAACTTAGCATAGTTTATTTTGTAGAGCCCAATACACACCATTAATCACAAACATCCAGTTTCAAGCTGAAAATGATATACATAATTTAGAAGAGTAATATATTAAAATATTAAATTAATGTAACCCTAACAATAGAGCTGTACAAAGGTAAACACATTTTCATTTTTATCATATATTTTTTTTTTACCTTTGAAATCTTTATCTGATTTAGATTTATTATTAAAGTGAAGTGTTTTATGTTAACTTACCAACATACACCTGAAACCATACAGAATAAAAAGCCATTATAAGAGCTAGCGGCTGTTTCATTTATTCAAATTCCTCCTCCATGGAAAAAGTGGGCAGGTTTGGACATAAAACTGGAGCTCACTCCGGCCCTGCCTGCATCCATCTGTAGAGTCTGAGCTTATATTTCCCGATGGGGAGACCAGGGCCTATTACTGTCACTCCCCACACCATACTGTGCTGAGCTTCTTTGTGGAAACTGACAAGGCCTTGTCAGACATCAGTACTCTACATGTTTTACATTCATGTAATGGTCCATGCTTGAGTTGGCTGACTCAAATATAGAATACATGTACATTTTACATCTACTATTTTTACATCACCACTGCTCTTCCTCCTTGTCTATGGCTTCTATAGAAACTACTGAGGTGAAGTGATACAGAGAGTCACTGATTATTCAAACTAAATATGATTTTTTTTTTTTAAGCT
This sequence comes from Maxillicosta whitleyi, assembly GCA_029822895.1. Taxonomy (NCBI): domain Eukaryota; kingdom Metazoa; phylum Chordata; class Actinopteri; order Perciformes; family Neosebastidae; genus Maxillicosta; species Maxillicosta whitleyi. Next base: position 37,551 of record JAPSES010120906.1, read on the forward strand.
TTAAGTGACAGTACTTATAATGATCATTTCATTACTTGTTGGATTCCCTTGTTCCCCAGGACACAATGTGCATGTTAACCAGTGAGTAGATGGTCAGTAGGAGGTATCCACTGGGGATGCAGATGAAGTACATCAGACCATAGACGATCATCCCTGGGGAGAAAAAAAAAACATAATGTAACATACAGCATTATGCTAAGAGTTGCAGGTGGTTCATGAAATACATTCATTGAACCACCCTCAACTCTAATTTTGATTATGTGAGTGATTATGTGATATGATCATTTGCTGTGGCATCGTTAATATGATACACATTTATTTCCATCCAAATATGCATTGATTTTTCCACCAAGAACTGGTATTACTGATGGAGAGTCAGACCACTGTGTACAGTCTTCTTCATCACATCCCAAAGATTCTCAGTGGTCACTAATCTACTTCTGAAAATGACATCTCATGCTCCTTGAACCACCCTTTCACTATCTGAGCTTGATGAATCCTGATATTGTTATCTTGGAATATGTCATCAGCAAAGAATAAATCCACTGATGTTCAAACCTGGTCATTCAGTTTATTCAGGTTCAGATGACCTAATATTTTGGACACATAAAGTTATTCTCTCTCTATGAGGTTAAAGCTTAAAGAACATATACAAACATATTACTACTAATGATCCAAAATGGAAGGATCTGAACTATTTGCCTGTTCGTACAAAAGGAATAACAAAACAGGTATTTTCACGCTGTACTTTCTTTTGAATAATATAGTATTTAAAATGAGATTTTGTTGGTTTGAGATGCGCACATTATTTATTTATTTTTTATAAACAAGTGTACATTCTATTAAATCCATCATTTTTTATGAAGCAGTATAGTTTGAAACTTTTGCTACAACCTTTAACATAACACTTACCAAACTCCTCTGGGTGTAGTATTGCTGTCACCAGGTACATTATTGTCATAGAAACCAAAAATACACCAGTTGGGGTCAGGAAAGTTTGCTGAATCACCATGTCGCCTGTAAATGAAAGGAGCTGCGTGTATTTGCATTTTGTAGATGTGAATTGTAGTGTAAAATGAATCTTTAAGAGTAAACTTTTACTCACCAATGATAGAAAACAAGGATGCAGTCATGAGGAAGGCATAAAGCACGCTCATGATGGCAGCAATGGTTATTTGGGTATTAGGCTTACAAACAAAGCAGATCATGATGTAGAACACAGGTGGGATACTTGCAACGATGATGGAAAGTGTACCAGCCATTTTGAAGACAAACTGGAATGCACCTGGCAGTAAAAGCGAGCAGCACAGAGAACAGATGCAGCTAAATGGACAACGTTTTTTTAATGCAGAAGCTAAACAATATCCGCAGGATGATGTGGACGTCCAGAAACACAGCTTGAATTATTATCATTACTGAAGTCAGCTGACACCTGATAGTCTCATAGGAGCTTGATATAAGTTCCACCTGAGGAATAACAAGCTGACGAAGAAAATATTACCTTACTAATATGTATAAAAAGTATAATAAATGAAACCAAATGAGTGGAGATGACATACACGCAGGGTAGTAGGGGTTAGTAGGATAATGAACTAGACCTGAACCAACCTGCGATCATCAGAGTCACAGAGGCTGGTCCGAGGATAGAGGAACCAACGGTGAACATCTGGTAGAAGATGTAGAGTCTGGAGATGGAAGTGTTTCTCTTCACTGTCTCTGCACCACTGCAAGTTAAATCCTCAAGTGAGTTTACGTTAATGCAATTTATGTGATATGAACAATAGAAAACAGGGAAAAAAATACATCCCAAGACTTTACAAGTCAAGTAAGTGAAATATAATAAATGTATCTGGGAACTGTAAGAAAATAACCAAAAATATTAAAAAATAACTAATGACAGAACATATAGCTTCATTGGTTTACAGTCTGGTATAGGAGACCTTGGCAGTGGGTAATATTTGTCTTCCCAGCAAGACTTGTTCATTTGCAGGAAAATACAAGCAAAAGCAATTAAAATGACACTTAAAATAACTTGTGTTTTTACATTTAACTTAATCTTTGAAACAATTTGTGGAAAAAAATGTACTGAGTGAAGAATATGTAATATTATAGTAGTAAATGGCTCCCAGTGCAGCGCAAAACTTACTGAAAATATTTTATTTCAACTTAACTTATGACTTTTTATATTTTACTGTGCAGTCCAATAGTTATTTAGCTTCTAATAAGTATATTTTTGTCTCCTCAAAAAATGACAAAACAACAATCATACATTTCTAAACTACAAAAGAACAATGAACTTAACCTGTGCAAAAGGTCCAGTGTATTAGCCAGAGTGGATGGTCCCCATCTTCTTCTTTGGTTATAAAATTCCTTGAATTCCTGAGGTGAGTTAGTATATGCATCTGACGCTGCATTGTATTCGACGCGCCATCCTTGCTGTAGTAATAGTGTGCACAACCAACGATCCTCCCCTAGAACAGGATTAATGGACAAAAAAATATAAAGTAAGTACCAAAAAAAAGCACAGAAAAAGCGGCAAAGCATGGTAAAGTAACATTTGTTTGTACTTGTATGTATTGTATGTATACTGACCTTGGTCATACTGCACATATTCTGCTGCTTGTGTTGCAGTTGTTGTGTATCTTTTCAGTACGTTATCGTCCATTAAGGCCGAACCTCTGAACAGACTGAAACACCCAGGGCTGCACAGAACGGAGCCAAACACATGCTCTGCTGTCTTCTGCAGCCAGTGGCCTACAGCGTACTCAAACTTCTGGTACCACACCATTGGACCTGGGATGGAGGAAAAACAGAGAGATGAACAAAGAGACAAAGGCAAACAGAGATGAGGAAATATGAAGAAATAACATTTCTATTTCTTTAAAAAAAAATTATTATTATTATTTTTAAATCTATTTTTAATTTATTATTTTATTTATTTTTTATATAACATAACTAAACATCTCTATTTATAATGTAGTAGGGATTCTACTGCCTAGGCATGGACCTGGACCTGTTTTCATTATTTCCTCAAATGTCAGAATAAAATGCACACGCTCCTATGATATGATATTCAATTTTCTAAAAGGAATGTTATTTTTTCTATTCAGCTCTTATACTGTGAATGCAGGGTTTCATCCCTTCTACAAACCTTTGACACTGATAGTGACTTGTTTCCCTTACTCTAAATCACACGCATAATAAAGTACATGAACAGCATGAAAATACAAAATGAATATTAGGGCATTAACAGAAAAGCTGGTTTATCAACATGTTGACGACTGTGGCACAAGTCGATTTTACTTTGGGGGAGTCGATTAGTTGTGTGTTATTCTCTCTCTCCCTTCCATCACCCGACAGCATGCAAGCCTTCATTCAGTTCATGTCAATACTCTCATCTTTATCCATGAAAACATGGAGCACAAGGTGATGATGCACAGGTCAGTGGTGTTGGTGCAGGTCCAAAAAATGTTGCTCGATTTGCAGGGCGGGTCAAAAAATTCCACAAAAGCAGGTTGAAAAAAAAAAAATAAAATTGAAGGAAGAAGACGACTAAACTGACTGTGATGTAGAAAAACTCTGGTCTATGTAATGTTCTGTTCAGTTATTTCATGAATACAATGCGTTCTTTTCTCTAATTGTGCATGTTGGCTGCAGCTGTCTTAACTTTTACCCACTTTAATTTGTTCACTTAAAGAAAATCCAAGGTGTTAGTCTGTGTTTGGTTTAATATCTGAGGACTGTTGATGCTTGTGTCTGTACAGTTTTTTATTCTGCTCTGTACTGGACATTGTTCATGTTCCAGAGAATTAGCAGTAGTTGCTTTTTGTAGAACGCCTGTGTGTGTGTGTGTGTGTGTGTGTGTGTGTGTGTGTGTGTGTGTGTGTGTGTGTGTGTGTGTGTGTGTGTGTGTGTGGTGTTCCTCCTGTCAATGTGGCGAGTCGACTCGACTTCAATTATACTGATAAATAAGTCAATTTGAAAAAATCTGAAGCCACTAATGAAAAATTCCCAAATGAAAATACATGACTATTATGTTGTGTCTCCAAAGCTGTTTGAAAGTGTGTGTTGGTCAAGAGGCTCTAAGTAAGTAAAGTTAATTGAAGTCAGTTTGGGACATGAAATTACAAATCCCTTTTTGTTGATGTATCTTGAGAACAATGTGGATGTTGTGATGAAAGATGGTCTTTACTTACAGCAAATAAAAACACTTAAAGTGACACATAACAAGGTCAATTCATAACAAGGTCAATTCAAAATGAAACCTGTCTCGGTAAAGTGCTTATAAACCACACTCACGGGTTATGGTGTAAGACTACTATCAAAAAGACGTACCCATGATTCTAACCATTCGTACTCATGAGGTTAAACATTTGTACGTCAGTAAAAAAGTTGTACACAAAATTCTG
>JAPSES010120999.1:0-16506 GCA_029822895.1 Maxillicosta whitleyi
GGGGGGGAGAGATGCCAAGGACACCGGTAGATAAAGTAACATTCTTTTTTTTCCAATTCTTTATTTTTGGACAATGAGTAAGCAACATTACAGGCTTCGAAAGATAAAGTAACATTCAATAAAGAATTCTAACTGGTTATAAATGTTAGCTTACCATGTCATTCCCATTCACCAGGATCATGCTAATGAGCTTCCAGAGGTGGAGAATCCCAGCTCCATAAGTCAAAGTCCTGCAATGTGTTTGTGTGAACCGGCCTTTTTTTGATGAACACAACTCCTCATTCAGATAGTTGGGATCATGAGTGGAATCATCTGTGTTAAGTGAACAGGTAGAACCAATACATGGCAGAACTTCTACTTTATGGAACTGGGATCCTCCACCTCTGCTAGCTTTTTAAAAACAGGGTTAGGCTTAGTAATAAGTGTCTGTCCATGTCATGATTGTACCGTCTTATGCCATCTTCTCCCACTGGCTGAACACCAACATTTTTGAATCCTTAAGGCCTCATGGTCTTGCTGTTTTGTTTTTTTTCATTTGAGCAGTTAAATTATGAATGCAAAGTATGTTGTAACATATGTAAAATATTACTGAAAATTGATTAGTAATGCTTTACACTACTGCATTACAGTAAAATCAGCTGTAATGCATTACTTTTGTAATGTGTTACTGCCACAGTGCTGAGGAGCTAAATGTGTTTGTGTCTGTCAACCATCAGCCTCTGTAGCTCCAACCGTCTTCAGCAGCTACATGAAAAAAGAAGCCTCAGCAGACAAAATGCATAGTCAGCTTCTCATCAGTAGCTGCTCTTTACTTGTTATTTCTAAGAGTGAAATACTATTGATTCCATGAGTTAAAGTATCTGCTAACTAAAAAAAAAAAGTGATTTTTTTTTTTTTTTTTGGAACACATCACAGAAGCAACAAAAAAAAAAGTGACACTAGACATTGAAATCAGAAGTAGTTTGTAGTCAGCGATGTAACACCTGTATGAACACCAGCGCATCCCTTTAAAGCAGTTCCATCCTGCTGACATTAAAAGGAAGCGCTTGATAACGCAGCAGTAACATGTGTCTGAGTTGCACACTGGTGTAGTACCTTGCTGTGGCCTTTCTTGTGGTCCGTCCACACGTTGAAAGATCCCTGCATCAGCAGCTTCCCCAGCTCACTCAGGTTTCCCTGTGAACGTCCGCACACAGCCTGTCACACTTTGAGCCACTTCTCATTAAAACTACAACAGACAGGTTATAAGCACTGTTGTATATGAGGGAAGTTATAGGAAAATGTAGTATCTATAGATGGTTAAAAATATGTTAGCGGAATGTGTTAACACTTTGCCCTAGAATTAATGTTTTCTTAAAGTGTAGGGCTGTGTGACTCAGAGGTCAAACCAGATGTTGGCTTTTTAACCTTTCTTTAATGATTAACACACTATTTTCCTTCAGGAGGGCCCACAAACCCTTGTACATATGTTCCAGGCTTCCAAAAACTTAAAAAGAATGCGATATGACTCATGATGACTCTAAAAAGTAAGTAAGTAAGTATGCCCTTTATTATCCCACAGTGGGGAAATTCGTGTGTCGCAGTAGTAAAAAACAACATATATCACACAAACAACATGAGTAGTTGACATACATACATACAAGACAAAACAAGACCAGAGTTAAAAGAGTAGATATAAAAAAGGTGCAAAAAAATGTTCTAAAAGTAGAGGTAATAGCCATTTGTCCTAATAAATAAGGAAATAAATCAATAAATTTAAATATAAATATAAAAGTTAAATTAAAAATACCAAGAGGTAGTGCAGTTGGCTGCATACAGAATAGTCAGTCAACTAAAAGATGTATCTAATGAAAACTACCTGCATAGTTGTGGTATTGTTCACAGTATAATTGCATTACGCAGTAAAAGTCAGTTATGTAATCCAGGGTATACACAGGTATACCTACTTATTTTTCAGTCCCACCTTTAAATCCCCTTAATGTGCACCTTTCTGTAGTATCTGAGCCAAATTGCCCAGGTTTTCCCCTTTGATGATGAAGCCATGACCCACCATACTCTGCCTCTAATCAGCTAATAATCGTTACCTTCACTGATTAGATTGGTTAATTTTAGGCATGATGACTGATGAGCCAATCAGAGGCAGAATACGGCGGGTCATGCTGAAGGAAACATTACTGTCTTAGCGGCAGAACCAGGGCTCTGTTTAGCGCTGACCACCTCTGGAACCTGATTGGACCCCTCAGGTACCAGTGCCACCCCAGTTAACTGGCAGAAAAAAGAAAAAAAAACAGTATACCCACTAATTGTTCACCTAAAGAATAGCTTAAGAATATTTTTACAAAATGTAAAAGTATTACAAAACCACTGACGAAGTTTACATTCATTATTACTTCAGTTTGTAATAAACTAAAAAGTGTGAAGAAACATATAAGTGACATCACCTGTAGTATATAATACAGTTCCAGAAAAAATTATTAGACCACCCTTGTTTTTTTTTTTTTTGTGTGTTTTTTTTTAAATTTCTTGTTCATTTTAATGCCTGTTACAACTAAAGGTACATTTATTTGGACAAATAAAATGATAACAACAAAAATAGCTCAGAGTAGTTTAATTTCAGAGCTGATTATTCATTTTCCATGTTTTCTTGATAAAAACAAAAATCCCTTCAGTTATTACATCAATATGTTTGTAATTGTCCTGACAAAAACAGTGCTTTTATTCATTCCATGTTTTTTTTTTCTGTCTGTTTTGGTCACATGATACACACTGGAGTTAGTACTTGATTGCATAACTATTGATTCTGATGACTTTTGATGGTGTAATAATTTTTTTCTGCAACTGTACATAACATCGATCAAAGACAATTAAAACAGTTATAACTGCAACTGTATGGTATAGCTGTGTTAAAAATAGAAAAAAAAATTAATATAATGTTATAAGTTTAGTTACTTTACACTGAACATATTCTTAAATGTATATTTTTATCAACTCAAAGGTTGAATGTGTACCGCTGGTACAATGATACTGATGTAACTACTACAAAAAGGATACTTGAGAAATATACTTGGACATTACTTTACAGTTTATATAATCAAAAGGACAAGATGTGTACTTCTTGTAAGGGTTCATAATAAAGTGGGTGGTGTGATTGCAGGTGTTCCACTTCACTCAGATACAGTTACATATCACATGGCTAATGTCGTATATTCTGGCCAGAGGATTAAGTTCTTTAGAAATGGATCTGCACTGGAACCAATACTGCTCAGCTGTCAGATTCTGTCTCATCTCAGCTCTGACAGATGTTCAAATAATATTTCTCAATAAATATTCCTTCAGTAGACTGCATACATTCGCTTTAGAGACTGTGCTGTTGAGAGCAGTGTGACAGCTGCACAGCATGGACCAGCATCCAGCCTGTGATGTCAAAATGAATCCTCTTCAGAGACACTAAATCCACTACTTCACAGCATTGAGATGCCAAAACTTAAATGAGCAACCGTCTGATTCTGTCTGGCAGCAAGGCGCCCTGTGTGGCTCCTCTGACTGTGTCATATTTGTCTTTAATCACACATAACTTTGACCCATTTTAACATAATATGAAATAATGGGAGACATTTAAGAAAAGCAAATACCACAAAGTCTGTGATAGAATCAGCTTAGTTTTAATATTGATATAGTTCACTTTTAGTATTTGATATTGTATAAAGGTGGTGATACTAGTAATCTTTAAAAAAAGGCAAAATTTGTAACGTTTCTACTTTAAGAAATTCAATATTTAATCCATGTTTTAAAGTTGTGTCAGGCTGTATTCAGAGTGATACAGTAATTAAATCATGACTAGAGCTTGGATTAGATCAGTGTGAGTGATGCTTTAGTCTCATGTGATCAACAGCAGCTCATTAGTAACAACAACACAATCTGCTATACCTATAGCATTTACCTTTTCATAACAAGAATAATGTAAACTCATAACAGAGGACCTTTGGGTTTGATATTAGTCTTTTTATGGTGTTATGTGAGTTTGTTAATTTGGACCAGCAGTAGCAAATAAATGAACCAACCAAAGCATCAATAGACCAATAGGAGCTCCTGTACTCTGTAAGGTTAAACTACTGCTGTCAGTGGTGTCTGGTGCCTTTGAGGAGAATGACATCGCAATATAGACTTCTGAGATCCAGCAATGCACGTTTGTCCTGTGTATTGGACGAAAGTTTCACAGCTTAAAGTAAGTGCTGTCAAATGATTAAATTTTTTTAATCAGATTAATCACAGGGTTGATGTGGATTCATTTCAATTAATCACAATTAAATATTATTCATTTTTAATCTATATCAATCGTGTTTCATTTTGCAGGAGTAAACAGACTCAAGAAAAAAGGGAATATATATGCTATCTTTGCTGCAAGCTAGACGATACATTAGCTGAAGTGCAGCAGAATCCCTGATTAACTTATTCTTCATGTTAATGTGGTATTTGAAACTCAAAGTGCTTTGGTGAAAAGAAAACTCCTTCCTGCAGCGTATGTTTAATACTTTAGGTTGGTCAACCGTTCCGTCATGGGTATTTTTGTCCTCATATTTTCATCCAGAGGTCCAATGTGCTGTTTAGCGTCTTCCATCCTTATGGGGTGGTTCTGCTGCCTGTCACTACCGGATCAACTGCCTATTTGTACATGCACGACATGAACTCTTCTTGGATAAACTGCACAAAATGTATTGTCAGAGATGTCCAGAGATATTGTGCTCTGCAGATGGCTTAATTGCATTAAAAAATTTTAATCAGATTAATCATGATGATTAATCCATGTTAATATGCTAATTTTGAGAGCCCTACTTGTATGTAACTATATGTGGAAAAAAAAACTGTTGCATCATGTTGTTTCCAATCAAGGGAAGTATTTAATATAAAAAAGCCAAAACCATTTGTTTTCCTGGGTCTCATTAAGATATAAAAAATACACAGTTTAGATATGACCCAAAACTAAACAAACTGACCCACATCAAACACCACTTTGCATCATGTGTAATCATGCACATCCTGTATCATGACACAAACATTACTACTTCCCATGTGCACAGACTCAGTGGACAGGAAACAACTTCTAAGACTAATCACACTGAACAGGGTCACTGGCTGATCACAAAAGATCCTTAGCTCAGATAGAGGCACTTCAAAAGGCCATACAGTATAGAACACATAAAATAACCCCACCTCATCATTGGGTGATTTTAAACCATGTGTGGTTTTGACCCACTGACTTCTTAAACAATAGTTGAGAGTTGCTGATTAATAGATTATTTGGTGACTTTACACATGAAGATAACAGAACACATAGCAATATATGAGAATAATGAGAAAATATTTGAGGACTGACTAAATGTATGTGTAATATGTGTAGCAATAGATTTCTTTAGACCCAAGTTTAGGTTAACCCATAAAGACCGAGGGCTATTTTTGTATCAGTTTCCAAATGAATTTTTCTCTCTATTTAACCTTTTTCAAGGAATTTATCACAATTTTATCTTCTGTTTTTGTTTTGTTTTTTTACATTTTTCAGTGTAAATCATTTATTTTTCCCTATATTTAATTAGCTGATTATGTAGATGTTCAGTGGCATCATTAGGTTTATTTTAGGGGGGCTTCAGCCTAAACAATTTGTTTAGGGTTTTTTTTTTTTTTTTTTACAAAACAGTTTCAACAAATTCAATATAATGTGGCCAGAATATGAGTTTAAATAAATAAGCATATAATATGAAATTATTAACTTAAATATAATCAGTTTCCCTTCAGTTTTCACTACAGAGTGTAAGGGGTACAGAGCCCCTTCAGTGCGTCCTTATCCATTCCGTTTGTCCATATACTAGAGTATGCACACGTCAGTGAAAATCCAGTCCATGTATTCCTTGAAACCTTACTTGCAATCGTCTCCCTTTGTAGCACACAGAGCCGACTACAGTAGCATACAGAGAACAGGAATAAGAAAGTAGGAAGGAAATAAGTATTCATCACTGCTAGTAGTAACAATTGGTTAACTCCAGCCCCAAGCTAACAGCAGAAAGTCCTATGAACCAAGCACTTCCTGTTTGACAAATTAAAAACATGCACATTCCATATGAGAGCCCCCTATACACAGGGCAGTGTGATGACACAGCGCAGCTGAGGAACATATACCAGAGATGGTCGAGCTGAACGCAACCCAAAGTTTTCTGCGTCTTTGTTCCTACACACAGTTGGAGACATCCTGTCCTGACTACAGCCAGATGTTAGACAGCAGCTGCGGGGTACCACCACTCCCCTTCCTAACACCCCGAGGTTCGTCATAAAAACATATAACAAGAATGCATGATAATGCAACCATGATCTATGGACAAGTTCCACTGATACAATCCCATCGGTATATCAGCCATTTCACTGGATGAAAGTCTAATATCATCCTAAACCTCTGAATTATAATATTAATGATTAAAGATGAACAATGATCAAGTTTTATCCAACATTTGTGAAGGTAAATGTGGTTCAGTTGATCACAGATGTCTATGATATTGCGTCTCATTAAAAGACAAAAGACTATATTGAACTTTAGGATATTTTTGGGTTATTTAGTAGTCGTAGTGGTAAGTTTATTCGTCCATTTAACACAATATACTTCATACATGTATTTAAAAAAAAATTTCTGTACCAAACATGGACATGGCAAAGACATAAAACACATATTTGAAAAACTTACCATTTTCAGAATATAGTTGCAGTTTAGGGTTTGTTTTACAGTGAGAGAGATTTTTAAAGCAATAACAAAGTCTATGCCTTTTAAACATGATTTAATGTGCATCGAGGCACGAACTACCTTCCTCCATGCCATAATTCCATATCATATTTACACAGTAGTAAATCACATTTAGAAGGCATAGGCTTTTAGAAATAGCCCAAAAATAACTTAAAAATTCAATCCAGTAAAGTTCACAGCATCTATGTTCTTATAGTTTGTTTAGATTTCTTCCACATCAGATATGTAATCTGTCAAAACATACCTGGCATGTTTCTTCTGTTTTCGTCAGAGGTGTCACTCAGTGGTGCGTGCCGAGTGACACCTCTGACGAAGACAAAACAAACCAGGTATGTTTTGACAGATTACATACTGATATAGGGAAATGGAAAACAACCTTAAGTTCAATATGGTCTTTTATCCCTTAATAGGCCAAAAAAAGTGAGACAAAATAACAGACAGCTCTGGTCAACTGAGCCTTGTCCTCAGTTTACATTCACTTATTTTGGAGAAAATTTGGTCATTATTCATTTTTAATCAACAATATTATAAATCATACATTTATGATGATATTAGACTCTCATCCAGTGAAATGGCTGATATAGTGGTCTGATTGTATGGCAGTAGAATTTATACATACTATAAATCATGGTTGGATTATCACAGATTCTTGTTATATATGCTTTTATGAAAAATCTTTGAATTTAAAAACTGGATTAAATTAAATAGCCTAATAATTATTTGTCAAGAATGGATGTCAGGTGCTTCCTGGGGGCTGAGTCCACCCAAAGGTCATATCCTAGAATTGCCCCAGTAGATGTGGATGAAAACGCAGAGGTTGTTGTATCAAAACAGAGAAAACTGAAGAGAAAGTGTCTTTTTCAACAAATCTATCAATAACTGGACACCACCAAAGTGTCTCCATTCATGGTCAGTACTCACATTTCAACTGACTGTCAAACTGCATCAATAACTTATAACATACATAAAAATGTATTTAATGGAAAAAGACAATTTCGCTCAGACTTTTTTGATTAAAGGTTTTTGCGCTGGCAAGAGGTGGTTTTTCGGGAACAGCACAATTGGTATGTCACACAAACTTCCAAGGGAAAGACCTTTTTCTGCAATTAGAGTCACATGAATAAAAAAAACAAAAAACAAAAACGGATGTTGACAGATGTCACATCAAGCAAAGAAGAAGAGTTTTAAAAGAACGATGGCACAGTACGTGAGGGAACATCTGAAAAAAAATGAATAATTTTATTTATTTAATTTAGCAGAGGATAGAGGGGTAATATATAATAACCACCATTGCCATGTTTATGGAATGACTTCTCGTGTCATCTTGCGATAATAAATAAACGACAGTATGCACTTTTGCTTTTTTGACATTTAGTAAATATCAGTAAAGATTTTGTACATGTCCAGTGGAAAAGACACTATTGGTCAAACTCCAAAAAAACTGGGTTTTACTAGTGAATCAATGTTGTAGAAGATGACAGTGTTTCCACGTTCACTACGGAGCCTCTGAATGTCCAAATGGATCAAATCTGATGACCGTGAAAAGGTGAAAACCTGTATTTTACACTAATTATTCACATGGATTGATAGGATTAGTGGATCAACAGGTATTAAATATTTTAGACAAGTAGATAGTTTTGATCGCCAGTGAATTTTTGGGTCTTTATGGGTTAAAGTAAATGGAGAATGTATGGTCGAGCTGGTTTGTTTGAGGTGAATTGAGATAAAGATGCAGCACATTCCTTGTAATCAGGAATGTTGATCACAAAGCATGGGACACAGCAAGAAGTCTGCAGTCTCCAAAAACTAAACGTACATTCAGAAACCCTTGAAACACACAGTTTAAGATGATCATCAAAAAGATTACTACAATTCAGACTGTTTTGTACGTAGTGAATGGATTAAAGCCCCTAAAAATGTAGTTTTAACACAGATGCACATATGTTAAAGTTAATTGTTTCATTAAAAAGTTCATTTTAACATTTCTACAGAAGGCTTTTTAGCAGCCAGAATGCTATATTTGTAAAAGAATTATGATGTGAAGGGGTATTCAAATGATTATAATGGTAGATGCCAATAAATAAACGAAGCAACCATACAAATCTGAGTGAAAATAAACATGACAAAAGGTTATGACATCACTGGAACATTTAGATAATGTTAAATAAAGGTATGCAAATAAGTCAGGTACATACGACATGTATCTCCAAGGTTAACAACTTACATTAACAATCTCCGATTTATTGAATGGGTAGTAAATGCAAAGAGAATATTGTTGGTGTGAACGAAACCATTAATCAGGCATGAATTGTTATTTTTGAAAGACTAAGACTAGAGAAAACCCTGTAGAAGTACTGATTCAGTCTATTATAAAAGCGAAAAAGTGCATGTTCTGAAATGATCTCAAATATAACAGTACCATACAGAAGTACCAAACCATTTTAACACAAAAATAAAAAAATCTCTGTAATATAAATATAAATATCTCAGTACAATTGTTTGATATCCAGACTCTGTTTGAGTACAGATATTTGTGTTAAAAGGATGGAGTAAATGTGACAAGCTCTCAAACAAATTCCTGAAAACTCAGTACGTATAGTAAAATAATGACATAGGAATACTTTAGGTTAGTATAATCACACCCACTTTTAATCTATGGTCAAAACTCCTACTTGATGCTTACGACTATGACATAATGTGTTCCAACTGCGTGGAGGACAGCTGTAGTGGCTTTAACATGGTTGTATATTTTTTCTTTTCCTTGACACTCATGGTCTTATGTCGAACACTGACCTCGAAGCCGGTGATGGCGATCTGGTGCATGGAGTCGTTCACAGACTTGATGATGTCAAGCATGGTGGCCAAAGCCTCCTCCAGCTCCGCCGTCCCCTCTCCTTTATTGCACTTTAACATCTCCTGCAGACATGAGAGGAGAGGCAGGCAGAGTTAATTATTACACCGACAAGATGAAGTTACAGGGTTATCTGGTTGAGGATGTCGGGAAATTGGGCTCTCTGTTGTTGTGCAAACCATCAAAACATAAGTTAGGCTACAGAGCAAAAGCCCTTAGAAGGGCAGTGAAATACAAAGAGTGGAATAGTTAAAGCTATAAAACATTATTAAGTAGTAAATGTTTAACAAATCTAGTCTATTATTTTAAAGCAATGTCTAATTTAAAGTTAAGTGGGAAACACTTGATTTTAAAGTGCACATATTCGTCATTAACTAGTTGCTTATTAGCATAAAGATTAGGAGCATAATGGCTCTTTTATTTTAAAGCGTGACGCCTTACTCTCCTAGACTGTATAACACAAAGCACCATGATGGTCCTTATTGGTTTTCAGGCTCTTCAAGGAGAAAATGTGAATTATGTGCGTTTCCATAAACAGGTTTGGGATTCGAAAAAATGTGTAGCGTTATTTGAGAGTGGCTGTGAATAGAGTAGAAGAAGTCGATGCAATTTCTATCTGTCTGTCTGTCTGTCGTTTTATGGTGTTCTTTGCTTTGTGCAGTCAGTCAGCTGGAGAAGGTGGGCGGAGCTACATGTTACATGTGTGCCATGTGACTTCTCAGTTCAGTGAGTGCTGTGGTCTGAATTCTACCCTCTGAAAGTTGTCCTGATTTATACCAATGTTGGATTCACCAACCGGCATCGTTAGGGTTAAGGTTTGGTAGTCATAAGTCCAATATATTACCAACTGACCTCAATCTCTGCTGTTTCTGACCTATTTTCTATCTGATTGCCTTGGTACGTTTTGGAATGTAACAAGTTACCAGTCTAGACATGGTATATTGAGGGCACCCATTGGTTCTGTGGTCATGGACAAACTGATATTTCATGCCACAGTAATATGTCAGAAACCACTTCGATAATTTAACCATTTGTGTTAAGCAGCTATGTTTTCACTCTTTATGGGAATATTCAGGGAGAATCCAGAAAGAGCAGATCATGGAGAAAAGCATTTACATCTCCCATAAAAAGCATGAACTCTTCCTCAAACAAAGCAAAAATCCCCCACTATGTTCCTTTCTGACAATATCTTATAGCTTTTTAGTATTTCAAAGGCAGTTAAACTTTGTTCGTTTTTAGAAAGATTGGACTTTTGATGTTTTATGATGTCATCCCTTTCAATAGAAATGTGCAGATCGGTTTCAGATTAGTGAAGCAAAGTTCTTCACCTAAATCCTCGCTGAGGCTCTGGGTTCACAATGAGCTCTGAGAACCTCCTGTGGGGGATTATGTGAAGCAATTATCCACACAATTACGCTGAATAATGCTCTCTTATTAATGCACAAACATATTAGTCAAACAACATTTGGATGACAGGTTTTTCAGATGCTGCGCAGCTAAATAAAAACATATTTATATTCAAAAGATGAGCCGTCGTGTCATGCATTCTAGGGTTATAACATACCTTCAGCATGAGCTGGTATTTGGTGATTCTCTGTACTGGCTTCAGCAGGTAGGCATCCAGAGACAACTTGTGGTCCAGCTTCTTCTGGCATTCCTGTCATCACAAACATCAAACAATGTCCATCATCTGTCACGTCTGCCTCCACACTAGTGTTTTGTCTTGTCACTTCCTGTTTTATTTTGTCAGTCTTCTCCTGTGTGGTGTCCGTTGTCTTTACTTCCTGTTCTGTGATTTTTCCACCTGTGTGATTACCTGACCCTGCCCTGATGTGCTGCCCCTGTGTCTTGTTGTCTCCCTCTCCTAGTGTGTACTTAAACCCTGTCTTGTGTAGTGTCTTGTTGCCAGTTCGTCCATTGTGACCTACCAGCATTATATCCTGTCTGATCTGTCTGTGTTTCACCTGTTTCTGCATCCTGGACATTGGGAGTTTGTCTTTGCCCTACTTGTCTGTACTGTTGCCTGTCTAAACCACCCTTCCGGACCTGGACCCCTATCTCTGCCTCTTCCCTGTGCCTCTGCCTGATCGGACTGATTTCTTAGATTTGGAACCTCTCTTTACGTGAACTTATTTGATCCCTGTCAGTACCTCAGCCTATTTTCTCTGCTTCCCCGGTTTTTCACCCCTGGGCTGTTTCTCAACCTTGATACTGGATTATCCCCATGGTCTACTGATTGTAGTTTTGTTTTTTTTTGTTTCATTTAATAATTAACTGTCCTTTTGCTCAATTCTAAAGACTACTTGTTGCTCCTCTGCATTTGGGTTGTCATCCTCCAACCCGGGCGTGACATCATCAGTAGAACTCAACGTATGTTTGGTTGTCATTTCATATTTCATTTGTAATAGTAGCATTTTACGTCCCATAGGACGGGAAAAAACTGTGTAGTTTAAACACAGCTAGTAAGAATTTTATTTCTAAGACTTGAAAGCTCATGATATTCCCTTTTTTTTTTTTTTAAATTTTCATGGAACTCCAACTTCAGTGACACTTGGCAGCATGTTAGCATAGGCTGATGCTTTGGCTACACATGTGTGGTGCATGTGCAACAGAATTAACCCCCTGTAGACAATTGTTGCAAATTTGCCTCAGTATTCCAGTGTAATGTAATGAGGTGCTGTTCAACACTCTTTATGAATGTACATCTGTGATCTGTGATCCCTGACATTCATGGATCAATTTCAACAGCCAGTTTCATGACATCCTACTGGTTTTTGGGTCATTTTTGTGTCATTTAGACTGCTTACTGAAATAGGATCAAGGACAAGTTTATCTGTATAGCACATTTAAAACAATCCAAAGTACTCAAAGTGCTGTACAAATCTGCACATACAAACATGCAAGATATGCTAAAACTAGAGATGCACAATATATTATTTGAGCATCATCATTGGGATGTATGTGTGCGTGATAGTCACATTGCAGGTCCTGTAATGTAGGAGGCAATGAGCTCACTGTTCTCATCTAATTTCAACCTGACATACACACTGCACACAGCAACCCACCGATCACAATCGTTTTTAATTAGTTAGTTGCTGGCAACAACCGTGAATAATGAGCAACGAAGCAAGAGAAAATCTACAAAAAAAAAAAAGACTTGGCACCAAAAAGAAAAGCATAATCAGTTATCTGTAATTATTTTGGCTACAAGAAGGGTGATGCCGAAACCTGTGTTCTGTGTTGACAGTGCCTAACATCTATTACCACAACAGTGCCACACAGCGATTATATCCTCCTGAGTATGTTTTCATATTGCGATATATATGGCAGCGGTTAAAAAAACAAAGCAAAATGCAATGTCAGTTTTTTTCCAATATCGTGCAGCTCAAGCTAAAACTATTAAAATAAGAATAAATACAAGTACTAATTAAAACTGATTAAATTAAAAATGGAAAGGCAGTAATAGTATAAATAGCTGTTCAAGTAATATCAATAAAACAATCGAAATGCCTGAGATTGGAAAATTAGTTTAATTACTATTATGACAACTATGTCACTAATTTGCACCATCGGTATTGTATGTACTATATTCAAAGCATCAATTTCCACTTCATTTAGCATGTGCTGTGAATTCATTTTTTTCCTAGAATTTGTAAATAAATTCATGTAGTAACTGGCTATACTTTCAGCACACACAGACAAAAACAACATTTTTGGAGTTTGTCATGTGTGCAGCATTTGGACCCGTGACACTATGAAATGTGTGCAATGAGAGTAGATTGTGATAAGTTACTGCGCATCTGCCAGAAGTATGAGTAAAATAAATGCCAGGTGTTCTGTCAAAGTATCTCAGCTTTTTGCATGAGAACTGATGTTTACTTCTTTGCATGAATGATGATAATGTCTTTAAACACTACATTTATCTGCAGTGTGTTCAGCAACACAAAAACTGGAAAACCCATGTCAAAAACACACTCTTACTAGTTTAAGTCACCAGGGCGGGTGTGCAGGGCATGCTGTTGTTACCACCAGCTATATCTGATACACAGGACTTAAACTTCAGCTTCTAGAAGCAAGTGATGAATCAGACGATGTCTCCCTGACAGCAGGATGCAGCAGTTTGTCTGAAAATGGCCGTCTGCAGTATGTGTGTTACCTGAAAGAAGAGGCTGTCTCCACACTGTCTCCACAGCACCTCAGAGCGAGGCTTATTCTGACAGTACTTCTCATATACCTGCAGCTCCTCTTTCTGACAAAAAAAAAGAAAGAAAGAAAGAAAAAATGCAGGACAGAATGAAGAGACGGTCTGAAAACATGTCTGAGCACAGTCTGGTCAGTGTCAGTCAACTGAAAGATAGGATTTATGGGGGGGATACTCCAAAATTCTTCACAAAGTTTCATTCCTTTTCTTTTTTCCAACCAGAGTTAATGTAGTTTAACAATTTGCATTAGTTTATTACAATTATTTAGTAATTCCGTTTGATATTTTCATTTAATTATGCATGTGGTTTATATACTATCACTTATAAAGTTGAAATAAAACATCATACCTCTTCTCATGAAACGACTACGACAAAGAGCTTTAATCTTTATAAACTATAACTGGGGCTCAGTATGTAATCAGGTGATAACTGATGTATATAAATAGGAATAAAAAAAAAAGTCTGAAACCAAAATAATTCCACCTTATCTGGAAACGCTGTTTTGTATATTAAATCTACGAGTAAAACAACATAATATAGAAATGCACTCTTATTTCCTCCTTTGCGTTGAACCTCTCAGTTACTCACCCTTTTGAGAAAACAGGTTCCCACAAGCTCTGGTTTCTCAGCACAGTTCTCCAACTCCCTCAGAAATGTCCTGGAGGTAATGAAGACATAAATATTACTCACTCAAAACACACTCTTTGTGATCAGACAGACTTCATCATTCATTCTTCAATATCCGACAACTGTGCAATATTCTGTATAATCCTAATTCAAACCCAAAAACTGCAGAAATCTTACGATCACTTGATGCTGAAAATGCATTTGATAGAGTCGAGTAGGACGATTTGTTTTAGACGTAGCAGAAATTTGGGTTCAGTCCTAAATTTATCTCTTGGATCAAAGTTCTGTATAATGCTCCACTAGCTGGAGTCCGCGTTAATAACATTCTGTCACAGTTTCTTCCATTAATGCGGGCGATATGAAAAGGATGCCCTCTTTCTCCTTTGCTTTTTGCAGTAACAATAGAACCCTTGGCTGCCAAGATGAGAAGTAATGAAACCATTCAAACCTAAACAAC
Organism: Maxillicosta whitleyi; assembly: GCA_029822895.1. Classification (NCBI taxonomy): domain Eukaryota; kingdom Metazoa; phylum Chordata; class Actinopteri; order Perciformes; family Neosebastidae; genus Maxillicosta; species Maxillicosta whitleyi. The sequence continues at coordinate 14,922 of JAPSES010120999.1, forward strand.
TGTTCAAACAAGTGTCACTATATACAGATGACATGCTTCTGTTCCTGTCTGACCCACTGACAAACATTCCCAACATGATGAATCTGTTAACAGTCTTTGGTAAAAAAAAAAAAAAAAAAAAAAAAAAAAAGATCTGCATATAGAGTTAATCTCAATCAAGTATTTAGGAATATGGAGTACCTCCAAATGTAAAAACATATAAACATATAAAGTGAATTTTCCTTCACTTTCTAACACTTTTAAGTTAGACATGGAGAGATAAGTGCTAATTTAATTTCCCTTGGGTGGCAAAATAAATATAGTTAAAATTAAACTTCTTCCTAGGTTTTTATATTTATTTCAATGCTTACTTATATTATTGACAAAAGCCTTTTTCCTTAATATTGACAAAACAATCTCTTCATTTATTTGTTATCGCAAAAAAACCCAGAACCTGCAAAAACATATTACAGTTGCATCGCCTTCAAGGTGCGTTTGGTTTACCAAATCTTTGTTATTACTATCGGGCTACAAATATCTGTGCACTCTTATATTGGATAAACCGTAATGTAGATACAGCCTGAAAATATGTAATTCTGGAAAACCTATCCTGTAGCCCAAACTTAACCAGCCCTCAAGCCCTGCTTTCCACAAAACTACAAATGACTGTACCCATGTCTCATATGTCCCCAAATCCTGTTGTCATACATTCATTTAAAATTTGGAGTCAATTCAGGTGATATTTTTCAGTAAACAATAGATCATTATGTGCTCCTATTTTAAGAAATCATATGATTGTTCCTCCTGTAAATGAAAATGCCTTTATAATTTGGGCCACAAAGAGGATAGCCACTTTAAAGGATTTATTCTCTGATAAGGTATTTATAACTTTTGAAGAAATAATATTTCCACTCAGATTTTTTTAGATTCTTACAATTACATAGTTTCATCTCTAATAGTAGTGCTCTCTTAGACACCACTCTGGGGCAGAATCCACTTAATAGAGAATTCATTAGAAGAGTATATTCTGTAATTAATCACCATACAGAGAACTCTGCTGATTTCCAGAAACAGCAGTGGGAAGAGGAATTGGGTATAAAAATATCAGATCTCTGGCAAGAATCATCTTCAATCTGTGTAAAACACTAGTACTGCAATTCAAAGTTGTACATTGACTTCACTGGTCAAAAGCAAAGCTGGCCGAACGAAAGTTGATTATTGACTGAAAATGTCACAGATGTCGGCAGGAACCAGGAAATCTTTCATGTATGTTTTACCTTTGCAACAAATTGAGCAGTTTCTGGCAGTCAATATTTAATTTCTTTTCAGCGATCTTTGAAACTCCAATCCAGAGAATATATACCTCAAGAAGAATTTGAAGAACACTATTGCCCTCACAACTTCAACAGCTTGTCGGCTCATTCTACTTAAATGGAAAGACAGAAACCCTCCAATATTCAACCTCTGGATTAAAGACCTTTTGAACTATCTGACATTAGAGAAAATAAGATATATCACAAAAGGCAATGCAACCAAATTCTATGTAATATGGTAGCCTACCTTACCATATAAAAGATGGACGCAAACAATTTGTCATTGTAACAGG
>JAPSES010121018.1:0-16504 GCA_029822895.1 Maxillicosta whitleyi
CCCCCCCCGAGATTAAATAACAACCAATAAATACAGGCAAAATGAGAATTTGCTGAGTAACTTTATGTGTAAGACAAAACAACGGCTGAAATACCAACTGATGATAAACCATTCACTTCAGTTCTTTTCGTTGCACGTCACACAATAACTTCGATTATGAAGTGTCAACACGCCAGAACGCAAAAGCTGAACAGGAACATGACTTGTGTATTTTAACTACTAACTCTGAGATGAGAATGTTTATGGTGCACATACAAAAACAGCAATGAACAAAGAACCGATGTGACAACCAGAGGGAAATCTGACTGACGCACAAATAATCACACTTTTGTTTACAGTCCGTTACATCTCATTAAACTCTAACCAGCGGTGGCATTTATTAAGGAGCGTGGCTGATGGCATTCAGTGTCAACCCGGGGAACTTTGGCTTCAGCCTTTTGACCTTTTTGGGGACAGAGAGGCTGCTGTTGTTGTGTTTGGACAAATTTTTAACGAAATTCGCACAATTTCTCTGAGGAAATGATGCTACAACACAAGAAGGGAGAGGAGGGAAAAGGGACGCAGGGAGAGCAACAGAAGTGGGTAAAATGTCAGCGAGTAGTTTTGGAGGTCCGCTTGAATTCGCTTTGGAGACAAAAGGATCGTTGTGGGTGTAAATTTGTGAATGCGGAAGTTCTATTGCATCACAACGTCATGAAGTCATTTACCAGCGGGTACTCTGTAATGTTATAAGGTTCATAAGGGGGTGGAATGGCGGGAGACTGATTAAGCCTGTGTGAGCGGATGACAAAGCTTTTTGATGAGGAATAAATTAATAACAGTGACGACAGATGTGTGTAACCGACCCAAAAATGCGTATGAGCATAAACCATGATCCCAATCATTATAGGTCTGCGGTGGAATTTTTGACATGTTCGCTTTTTTTAAAATAATTTTTTTTTTTATCAGTATCACCACCATCCACCCCCTCCTCACGCTGCCTTTCAACCCCCAGAGAGCGCGCTTGCTGTGGGGGTGAAAGAGAGCAGAGAGGCCCCTCTGTCTGCTTCTTTATTCTCTGTCTCATTAAAACAGTGAAGCTGTGTTCAGACCAGGGCTTAAGGGCAAAATGGAAAAGGAATGTGCATGTGTATTTGTCTATAAGTCTCTGTGTACTATGGCTACAGTATGGCAGGCTTTAATAGTCCTGAAGTAGTTGCTTAAATGTGGTTTGTAACTGTCTCCAGTCTTGTTTTAATGCATCTTAATGGGTGAGAGAATTTTTTTTTTTTAACATCTAAGGCTTTAATCACTCTCTGATCTTTCGCTTTCACACACACCATCCACCTTTTGTTCTTTTTTTTGTCATTTCTCACAACTTTCCGTTCTTTCAGGCTTCTATTGTCTCGCTGCTTCCCTTCTTTTCATCTTTTCTCCAACTTTTTTATTGTTTATGGTGTGTGAATTTGACATTTTTGCTGTCTCAGCAGTCTACGGATGGCACGGAGGCGAAATTTTCCTTTCTCTCACCCACACACGCACGCACAATCGCATGCCCAAACACACACGGGCTTGTTAAAATCGAACCTAGTTAATACCGTGTGTTAAATCGAACTGAAGGGAACTGGCAACGGAGCTCAGTGTGTTGTGTTGGTGTATTTTTGTTCCCTCCAAGCCTCAAACATTTTCCCTCTTACCCTTCAGTTTTCTCACAGTATTACCATGAAGTCATCCTCGTCTTCCTCCTCCTGTCCCACTTGGGTAAAAGAAGCAGGGGTCGGGGCCCGATGCCCACCTCGGCTGCTGCTGCTGAGTAGCATCAGAGCTGGACGGGAGGCCTTGGTAGGAGGAGGGCCCATGGATGAAGAGGTTGAGTGGAAGGAGGAGGGGGGCAGCGGGGCCACTGTGGCCCTGACCTTGCTGTTTGCTACCAGTTGGCGACCATGGTTTTGTAGCTGAGAGAAACAAGACACAATCTCTGTAAGATTAAAGCTGGAAATAACTGTAAGATACTATTTCTTTTCTGTGTATGTTTTTATCTATCCTATGGACCTAGATTTTATGTCCTTTAAAAAAGCTTGAATGAATGAATAAGAACACTATTAACTGAGAATTTGTATCGAACAATTTAGTAGACTGAGAAGTACATGTAATTATTAGTACACTTGACAAAAAAGAAGGTGTGAGACAAAAGAGAGGAAGAGAGATAATGAATCAGTAAAGGAAATGTAAATGCAAACAGTCAGCTAGTGGCAATCAGACAGAATAATAAGCATTCTGTGCTAGAAAAAAACTGAAAAAGAACAAAGGCAGAGCATTTTCTTGACTTTTTTTTGCCACTGTAGTGAACTATTTGCATGTCAGCAGCCTTATCAACCCAGATGAGTCACATTGCCAACGGCTATAAACTCTCAGGTCACTGTAGGCCTCGCCTCAGCTGATACAGTAATATGAGATGAGATATCAAAATATGCTAAAATTAAACAAACAATGCACTCAGCTTCATCAAAAACCATACTAACATCAAGTATTGTCACCCCCCCCCCACACACACACACACACACATACACAAATCTGCTGTTTAGAGATTACCTGATATATGAACACACACCAGTCTCATTGTTATCTTAATAAACACTATATGTTTGTACTAATAATCTGCAGCAGAACCTCTATAAACATGATAAGCATAAGATATTATATAATCGTCATTAGGACGGTTTAATTGTTTGCAGGTTTTAACTGTGCTGCCATCTAGTGACTGTATTGAAAAAGCAGCTAATGTTGCCCAAAAAGAAAGAAGTTACGATGATAAAGAAGACGCCTACAGTGTGATATAACGTTAAAAAAAAAAAGCAGCTTGGCATCTGCTGTTAGATTTCAGAGTCAACATTATCATAATGTTTGCATAAGTATATGAGCAGCACATCCTGAATGTTACACTGTCATGGAGCAGCTGTGTTTACCTGCCGTGGCTGTCTGCTGGCTGTGGCTTTAGCTCCCTCTAGTGGTGACGGTCCTTTGATGGCAGCTGTCTGGAGCCTGAAAACATCATCATTACAAGGCTTATTCAATCACCATCGCATTACATCACACCACATTATCCTGTTTTATGAGTGTGACACTGAACACGACCTGACCTGTACGGGTATCGTGGCTGTGACACCAAACCTCTGCTCCTGAGGTGCTGGTACAGGTGACCATTCAGAGACAAAGGGTTGAACACAAACTCCTCGTCCAGCTGTGTGAGACAAGCCTGGAAAAAACAGACATAAAACATACATTATAACACTATGTGGATGTTATAAGTATGTTTATACCTTTATTTGATTTGTGAAGTTGCAAAAAAATTAGAGCAGAGGAAGTGCACTATAACTACCACTATGACTGAACAAAAAAATAAGCAAAAAGTTATTCATGTTACAATGAGCCATGCAAAACATGACTTTAAACAGCTGTTTTTTTTATGACACTAAAATCTGACATAAAATGCCTTTATAAATAAAGCAGTTTTTTGCAACAGCGATGCTCCGACCTGTAAGTCACATCATTTCCAATTTTAAATGCAAAAATTTCCATTCCCACTAAAATCATCTCATATTTCAAGTTAAATACTTTGTAAAAAATAATATATTTAACCCCCCCCCCCCACTTCAACCAAATTAAATTTAAGTGTGCAGCTGGTTCCAATGTAAAAATTCAATTGTAAGCATATCTTAGGCAAAATGTACGTGAGGTTTTAACAAATTTTTAAAATAAAAAGTACAGCCATATTTCTTACAAGGAATAGGATGGATTGTTTAAATGACTTAAGTATTTTTACATCAGCTTTAAATATGTTGTGTGCTGCTATTCTTGTTGTACAAGTTTCTGTAGATGTAATATTTTCCCTTCCCTTCCCTTCCCTTTCCTTTCCTTTCCTTTCCTTTCCTTTCCTGTCCTTTCCTTACTTGTATAATCTGAGTGGCTTCAGTTGTGGGGTCCTGACTTGAAACAGGCAGTGAACAGGGCAGCAGCAGCTCTCTGGACGCCACAGGCTTTAAAAGGAGTGAGAGGGACAAAGAGGGCTGCAGGACGTAGTGAGAGTACACACCTATGTTGCACAAACACAAAAACAGGGAGTGAAAGCACATACACATATCCTCACGGGATTCAATGACACTGTTCTGACTCGATCACACACACACACACACACACACACACACACACGGACCTGAGCCTCCAGCTGTTGCTCTCTGGGAAGGTTCTGACTGCAGCAGTAGGAACAAATTACGACTCTGAAAGGAGGACAAAAAAGCTCAAGTTAAAAATAGACCTAAATCTAAAATCTAAAGATGATGGAATATGGAAATGTTCATGGATGTATTAAAAGTGATCAGTACTATATATTATTCTCAGCAGCCATTTAGGAGATGTAGTCTTCACATTTGAAAGTCCAACTGAAGATCACTGTATTTCAGTTTATTTCAGTCAGATTTCAGTTTGTCATGATGAGTTAAGCGCAGCTATTCTAGTTTGTGTCATATTTACTCAGATGCAGCCAAATTACTGCTAACAGTGCAGTTTTACATCAGAATGGCAGGGTCTAAGCTGGGGAACATTTGTCCTTATGAGGAGGGGGGGAGAAGGAAAAAGGGGGAGAAAGGAAGAAGAAAAGGGAGAAAATTCCCCCAAGTCATGGGTTCGAATCCAGATCATGAAAAAAATAAACTATTATTAGTTTAAATTAAATTTTTCCTTGCTGTTTCACAATCAATTATTTATCTTTTAGAAAGTTTTTTGAATCATTACCACTATTTTACCACTGAAAAGATTGATATTATAAGTACTTCAAGAACTAAATGTAAATGAATATAATACAACATTGTCAGTTTCACAAAGAAGTATATTTATAACACTGTGTGGAGTTTAAATGTCCTCCCCTTGTGGGTTTTCCCAGGCTTCCTCCCATAGTCCAAACACATGCACATGAAGGTTCAAAGTCAAAGTCAAAGTCAAAGTTGCTTTATTGTCATATGTATTATATACATTCTCAGCATACAATATGTATGAAATTTAAGTCCTCTCGGACCCATGGTGCAAAGGTAAATAGATAAATAGATAATAGGAACATAAGACAGTGAGACAATTAACAATAGAGACAAAAGACAATTAACATAAAGAGCATAATGAAATGAAATGAAAGAGCATAGGTTAACCGGTCACTCTAAATTGGTGTTTATGTCAACACTGCTATGAATTGGCATCATGTCCAGGGTTTACCCCACCTGCTGGGAAGGGCTTGAGTATGACCTTTGACCTTCCAGGGGATTAAGCAGTTCAGAAATTTAATGAAAGAATAAACACTCTGACATGAAAGCTACAAAGCTTTGGGCTTAAATATCTTAGACACAGCTGTTTGTAAAGTCACGTTTTCGTAATACAATAAAGTGTGAAGCTGCACGGCAGGGGTCAGAGGTCACGTACATTGCATTGTTGTTCCCTATTGAAGGTCTTTTTTTGCTGTAACAGTTCAATACATGCTTCAGATCTGTCTCAAGCCCCCTCTACTTCTGTATCTGTGCTGAGCATGTAGCATGAAAATGAAAATCTTCAACTTATTAACGCACCCTGAGTGTGTGGCAGAGAGCGTGGAATAAGTTGTGGTTGGTCTCCATCTCATCCCAGTCCAGCTGCCAGCAGGTGGTGGGGCGGATCACCAATGGCAGGCCATACAACACACTCTCACATAGTCCGTCAGCACGCAGGCTCCTATGCAACGCACACGCACACACACACACACACACACACACACACACACACACATACACACACACACACACACACACACACACACACATCACATGACCTTAAGTGTACAAACCACCTTTACAACTTTTTTTGTCCAGTTTGAGGAAATAAATTGTCTGTGCTTGTTTTTCAGAGAAACACCATCCATCTTCTCACAGCTCCTAAAATATTTTTAAGCAAAAACACATAACAAATCATCCTGAGACACATAATGACATCATCTACTGTCAAGGTGAATTTGCAAACAGCGTCTCTGTCCTCTACTTTCATATAAATAGTTAAATGGTGTTCCTGTAAATCATGAGTCATCAGTATGTGAAGCACACACACACACACACACACACACACACACACACACACACACACACTGCAACTCTTATAAATGGAAAACAAATGCAAATCAGGCGATAGAAAGAAACACTTTACACAGGTCACACCTGAAAGTGCATCAATGGAAAAGCAGTCTGTACTTAGTAATGTTGTTATTCTGAGTTTTTGCATTATTTTTTCTGTTTGTTTTATGCTTCATTTTGCAATTGCAGTTTAGTCGTTACTACTTTTTGATGTGGATTTGATAGATTTACTTAGTTTTATTTCTAGAAAATTCATAGTTTTTGAATAGTTTCCATTATTAATTTCTCACAGTAATGTTTTTAGGCAAGAATCAAAAACAACAAAACAGCACATTTTTAATATCCACATTGTGAGAATATAAAGCCCCCCCCCCAAAAAAACCAACCAAACAAACAAAAAAACACAACAACAAAACCAACAACTTTCAGAGAGACATGGAGCTTTTTTCTGGTACTGTGTAGTGGTTTTGAGGAACTCCAGTAGAACAAAGCCGAGTCTTTTTGGAGGAAAGAGTTTCATCTTAGAAACATCCCACTACGGCCTTTAGTCAGAATGGATCCATTCAGAGGCAAAATTACACACATGGTGGCACATATGATCACACTTACAGACACTCCTCTTTACTATCTCTATTCAGCAACAGTTTGGGAATTTAACCCCTGAAGACCCAAACCACTACTGGCCCACAAAGCATCTCCTGATCTAAAATGTTCACTACCTATTGATCCACTAATCTTATTAATACAAAATACAGTTTGTCGTCTTTACACGGTCATCAGATATGACCCATTTGGATGTTCAGAGGCTGTAGTTAACATGGAAACACTGTCATCTTCAACAATGTTGATTCACCACTAAAACCCTTGGAGTTGGACCAATGACAGTGGATGGAGGTGCTTGGTTTATGTTCAGCTAACGATAGATTTGCTGAAAAAGTCACTTTTTCTTCAGTTTTCTGTGTTTTGATTGAATAACCATTGAATCTACTGTGAGTTTTCATGAACATCTGAATAAAATATAGGAAATTACATCCAGGAAAATACTTAATTTACAGTGAAAAATGCAAACTACACAGGATAATATTATAATAAATAGTAATATATCTTATGAAAGGTTAAATAGAGAGAAGAATTAATTTGGAAACTGGCATAAAAGTAACAATGGTCCTTTATTGAGTTAAACATTAAAAAAAAAAAAAAAACTAACATTTTTTCACAGAGATTCTGAGTAAATAACTGGTTCCTTGGCCTCTTGTCAGTCAGATATTTTGTTTCACTGAAGCGTAAAGATAATGGGCTTCTTAACATTTTTTTCTTCTGTATCTTACTTGATTGCCTTCAGTCTCTGTGGTGCGAAGCTCTGATTGGCTGAACCCTTAGTGGCAGGAAGGAAGTCACGCATGTTTTCTGTCTTCACTCCAATGTTGGGGCTCATGGGAATGAGGGCGGGGCTAATGAGACGCTCCTGCATGTCACACTTAACACACACTGCACAGAAGGCAAAGACTGTAAGGAAAGGAGCTTCAGAAGAGACCAAACTATAAGCTAATGTGTGTTTCTGTGAGTCTGCAGTAACACACCAGGATTTAATGAGCCTGGCAGGAGGAGGTGAAGGTGCTCTCTGTCTCCTCCCTGTTCTAGAAGCCACGTCTTCAGCACCATTTCCATGGCGAACATGCTGTTGTCCACCTGCTGCAGGTCAATTTCCGTTCCCAACATAAAGGAATCTATAAAAGCAAAAACAAGTGTCAATATATGTCATTTTTAGGATGTACAACAAACAAAATTTGATCTTGACAATATAACAAGGATAGGTTTGGACAACAGACTATTTTCCGAATAAAGTGTTTTTTTTTCTAATAAAGTACTTTATTATATAATATAAATTACAAATAAAATAAATTACAAAATAATCAAAATAAATATAATTTATATTTATTTTGATTATTTTGTAATTTTCAGGCAAAAATTTAAGTTGTTTTTAGTTTACACGACAAATTATTCAATCAAAATTAAGGAGAATAGTTAGAATACTGATGTTTCTTTCAATAAAAGTTATACTTGAACCACTGTTAAGAATTTGCTGGGGTTGATGGAATTTATTTTTTTTTCTTCCTCCAAAGGGAAAAAGGGGAAAAAGAAAAGAGAACCACTGAGCTGCTACATGTCTCCTTGGTCATTAAAAGCATCCGTGACTACTTTTTTTTTTTTAATATATATATATATATATATATATATATATACTGTACATTTTTAGACTTGAACGTATGCTTTCATTATGTTCCCCATTCTGCCACTAGATGGCAGCAACATTCAACAAACTCTGTCCCCTCTATGGCCTCAGTGACTTCTAGAGTTCCTTAAGTCTACTTAAAGTTGTTGTCACTGGAAGGTTTTAGTGTCTCTGGATCATCCAAAACCCCACTTAAGCCTGAGTGGATAAGAGTGTTTGGCTTGGCACCTGGCAGGGAAAGAAGGATGTCAAGCAGGTTTTTTAAGGCGAAGTGAGGAGTGGAAGTTGGCTGTCTTTTGGCTGCTGTGTTAATTTTCTGGTTTATTCTAGTGATTTGAAGTATTTAAATGTAAATCTCCTTCTGTCTCATCCCACTGACGCTGCTGAGATTTCCGTGTCATCTGGTTTCAACATAATATCACATAATAGAGAGACGTCCTCTGTGAGCATGCCCCACCCTGTTCTCCTTTTGTTCGGGGTCCTTTCTGTTACATCAGAGCCTGGACACAAACCTTTCCTCTGTTGCTGAATAGTTAATGATCCATCAGGAGATAACTAATGGGACTGCAGGGAGCGGCAAGGAGAAGGAATGTGGTGCAGGAGTGAGGGAAGGGACAGATGGATGGAGAAAAGGTTGATACTGTGAGGATAAAACAGAACACGAAAGACGGATGGAGAATAGACAAAGTACTTAAACTCTCCCAGCTCGGAACTTTAAATTCCTAGAATAAAATATGTCATTGCTTCTTTCATCTGTCAGACACTGCTATTTTTAGTTCTGGGCCAAAGTTTTCAGAAGTGTCTCATCCTGCAATAAGTAGTACTTCTGCGGGAAAGAAATTATATTTGCAACTTTTTCAGCTACGTTTGTACAACGAGATGGACGTTTGCGGTGTGAAGTAAAAGAAGCTGATGCAAAAATAATGACGACTTTAAACAGGAAGACAGAAGGGGATTAAAAAGATAAGTTCTTATCAATGCAGTTTCCATGTATGAGTCTTTTTCTCTCATTTCTGTCACATGCTGTACTCCTCTAATTTTGAAGAACGAGTGGATATGTCCTAAAACTTGGGATTAGCGCTACAAACGAGACCCAAATGTTATGTCAGCACTGCAATCCTTAGTGAAGGCGGCGTGCGTGCACAAAAAAACATTTTAAGGCAATAACAGGAGAAGGAAGCCAGGATCAATCCACATTACCCCCAAACTAATGAGAAAAGAGAAACAGAGACATAAAACCCTGAGAGAGAGGGATGGAGAGAATACATTACAGACGTGCAAGACTGGAGGAGGAAGAGAAAAAGAGAGAGGGATGGTATTAGTAATGGGAAGATAAGAGGGACATCCTCAGACAAAGATGGAGGGTTGAGGCAAAATCGATCCTCATTCACTCAAATGATGTCTGCCTGGGGAATGGGGATGGAGAGAAGAGGAGTCAGCAGGAGGAGGGAGTGGAGAGAGAGAGAGAGAAAGAGAGAGAGAGAGAAATATGGAACAGGATGGTGTATACAGACCAAAAAGAGAGAGGACAGAGGAAGATAAGATAGAGAGGAGATGGATGGGTAATGGAGCATGCTGCTGGAAAAGGTTGTTCTCTAGTAATTAGACCAAATGTGGGTATAAGAAAGACTATGGGATGGAAAGAGTGGCTGAGTGGTGTGTGGCTTTCCACAGTGGAATATATTACTGACAGGTGACAGTCGTTAACCTCGATGTGTGTGTTCGGTGTTCAGACAGCGAGGAGCAGGGCAGTGCTGTTTGTCTGTCTCCAGTAGGCTTATCTAACTTGATGAAGAATGTGTTTACACTGTTAAATTTCTCCACAGCTGCCGCTCCTTCTGACTCTACTGAGTTCATTAAGAGTGTATCTACAGTGGGTTTATAAGATTAAATAAATCAATTATGCATTATCATTTGTCCCTGCCAACTGGAAAGCTCTAGCTCTTTTTTTTTTTTTTAATTTCTTGCTCTTTTAATCTGTTTCCTGTCTCGATGTTCCTTCATAATGAGAGATTAAGACATGAATTAAGTTACGGCAGAACAAATGACCCGTGTCTTTGGTGTACATGTCTAAAAGCGATGCTGCATCTCATTAGAGTTTAGTTTATGAGGATCAATAACAATTCATATGTTACTCAAAACTACAGTGGCTAGGTTTGTAAACTTGTCAAAAATGATTAAATCACTTCGATTGTGATTATGTGAGAGGAGTGTAATCATTTTTCATAATCATTAAAATTGTTTCTATTCAGCTAATGTCACTATTTCCATGTTAGTTTCCACTATTTGCCATCTGACTCATCCTGTTATTTGCTGTGGTGTACACTAAAGCTGCGACTAATGAGTATATTTACTACCATTTAATCTGTTGTTTTCTCAGTTTATTGTTGCATTTAATTTCTTGTCTCTGTTTGACAGTTATCTACTATGTATGGGTCCCATGAAATGTGTTATATAACTATAAACTTCTAAAAAGGATGAAAGTGTGTTTCCCCCTGGTCAGAATATTGTCACCAAATTTCTGTTTTGGTCCACAATTTATGGACATTCACTTTACAGTCACAGAGGAAGGAAAATGATTAAATAATTCACAAAAATGACTGATGATCAGTTATCAATCACTTTTTGATTAATTTAACTGCGATGAGTAATTGTTACAGCTCTAGTTGTAGTTCCAGTTCCAGTCTAGGTGCAGGATTGGACTGGATAGATGGATAGAGTGGATATAAAACATCCTGTTAAAATGTCAGGTTTTTGTGAAGTAAAGAAATGAAACCACAATAAATCATTTCAGAACTTTTTCCACCATAAAGGCCCAGTACTACTTTTGTGGCTGTTTCCAATATGGCTGCACAATATTAGCGAAACTTCTGATACGTGATATGGATGTACAACGTTGCGATAACAATAATATTGCCATATTTCTCATTCACCTAAAGAAATACCAATTTCATCTAAGAAAAGTGTTACTTAAGAATGTTAAAATGAGCCAGTTGTTTGTATGCTGACTCAGTTATTTAGAATTTAAGACGAAATACTGAACTACTACAATTAGTTCCACAATTCTGTCCAAAAACCTGGTGAAGCTTCAACCATAGACCTTCAGACACAAACATAGTCAAACATTTTGCCATTTTATTTACATATAACGACGTGTAAATGACATGGATGTATTTTATAATAACAAAAGCACCAGAGTACCACCATGTATAAGAGCTTTAACAAAACAATATTCCACTGCTTGTCTGGTTTAGTAAATATAGCACATAAAAATATAATTGTTCAGGCCTTGCCCAAAGTTGTGGTCTGAAAATATTCACATCTTTTCAACATTAATAACATGTAAACTTGCTGTCAACCAGCAGCAGTAGCATTATTTCATTTTTTTTGCTAGAAAATCTAGCATGTTAGAGTGACAGAGAAAACCACTGTGGTACCCCATGGTGTGTAAAATATAAAGTTAATAAAAATAACATAAATTATTGCACGTCTTTGCAATAAGAATGTTATCATGATAACAATATTTTTTGCAATATTTTGTGCAGCCCTAGTTTCCAAAAACATTTCTCTCTCTATTTGACCATCATTAAGTGTTTTATCATCATATATTACGATATTAGTTTTGCATTTAGCATTTTTTTCCCAGTGAAAATCGTGCGTTTTCCTGTATTTAATTCACTGATCATGTCAGCATTCACAAAAGCTCAGATTAAACTTGAGGATTATCAGGTCAAAAATTGAGAAGACTGAAGAAAAGGTGATCTTTTCAGCAAATATATCAATAACTGAACATAAACCAAGTGTCTCCAGGACCAAATGGGTCATATTTTACATGTTTTACATGAATTATTTGTTATATTGAAAAGATTAGTGAATCAATAGGTATTAAACATTTTAGATCGGTAGATATTTTTGGACACTTGCGACAGATTGGGTCTTTATGGTTTAATGTGACCTATAAAACTGAACAATTCCATTATAAATCTTTTTTTTTTTTTTTTGAGGGGGGGTAAAAAGAAGACAACCTAAAATAATATTGTTATATAAGTGTGCACATCCCTTTTAAAACCAATTAACCAATCATACATTCATGTTAAGTAGCAGTCACTACACACCTGGTTCCAATTAAAGCCAAGATCCACAGAGTTTCCAAAGCATTAGAGGGATCTCATTGTTATAAGGTATCAGTCAGGAGGAGGGTACAAAAGAAGTACCAAGCCATTACCTTAACCACGGAACACAGTGAACATGACCAGCATCAAGTATAGAAAATATGATGCAATAGTGACATTACCAGAAACAGGGTATTCCTCCAAAATGGCTGAAAACACAAGACAAATAGAGTTCATGGAGGCTGCCAAGAGGCCTACAACAACAATAAAGGAGCTGCTGGAACTTCTGGTAAGTACTGGCTATGTTCAACAAGTGATGTATTCTTCATTTGTCTGTGTTATGGGGTGAGGGAGCAGGACAAAAAAAACCAAAAACATCCAGTCCTGGCTAAATTTTGCAAAAACACATGAAGCCTCCCAAAAGCATATGGGGAAAATGTGTTATGGTCTGATGAACTGTTTAGCCATAATTTCTAAAGGTATATTTGGCACAACAATGAACATAGTGATGCTTTGGGGTTGTTTTTCAGTCATAGAAATACTCTGTGGTATACCATGACACCACCAGAATCTTGAAAAATACTCAAGTCAAATATTTTGTCATATTTCTTAAACCTTCATAGTTTGGTCAAATTTGACACAGACCAAGAATTCCCTCATAGTACACATACTACATATGTATTTAGAATGTCTAAATAGACTATCCTATATTAATAATAAACATATGTAATGTATAAATATGTTTCAGAGAGCAAGAAGAGTTTTTTTTTTTTTTTAAAGTTTTACAAACTAGTTTTTGGAGGAAAATATCTACTATCACACAGTATCATGTCCTGTTTTACATAACACATAAAAAAACATGATGAATTATAAATAAAATTGACCTGAACCAGCCTGTACAAAAGTATAGCATTTTAAAATATTTTCATTTTTTGTGTATTTTGGCAAAATTTCGGAATAAATTTCAGAATAAAAGAATGTTGCTTAAGGTATTTTTACTACTGTTGAATGTCAAAACGGGTCAAATTTGACCTGACTAGTATGGAAGGGTTAAAATACTTTGCATAAAAATGAATTGTCTAGTAAAATGTAATGATTTCGTATGACTAAAAATGACCGCCTATCAGAACCGGTGCTATTTACTTAGAGGACTTCATCAAAAATGCAACTGAGCTACCATGTGGTTTCTGAAATAGCTGTAAGAGGATTTAAATGCAGAAAGTGAGCTCCAGTTCTTGTCACATCTCACCCTGAAACAAACACGTCATGTAAAGGAAGGCCGCTAATGCCCTGCCCACTTACTTCTACATTAGCATCACTCCTCTGGCTCCACCTGCCTAATTATCTAAATGTTTCCTGCTCAGATGACTCAGCTGTGTTAAATGATGTATGGGAGACCTCCTCACACACAACCCCCATCTGAGTATTTTTCTCCAGCTGACACGTTACTGTGAGGTCACTGTGTGTGTGTGAGGATTCAATTTTTTTTGTCCTTAAATTGAATAAAAATATTTGTGATTGACCTTTTTTTTTTTGCCATTGCTTCCCAGCAGACGTCTGTTCTTTCAGTTAAATGAAGGTTAAAGAAGGTTCATCCCTCTCCCAAAACTTAAATGGAAAAAATATCAATAATTTAATCTAATGATTTAATCAAAATCCAGCATGTATTCCTGACTAGTCATGGCTAGACAGTATTTGTATAAGGCTGTACATTTCTAACACATTGCTCTGTTACTAATTAGTACAAAATGTAGAAAACGAGTGTGTTAAACTGGTGTCTCATGTGGAATGTGTGGAACTAATCTTTCCTGGACACTCTAGGTAAATAAAGACCGACTAAAGGTGCAAATGCCATATTCCTTCGTCACATTTCCAGTGAACCTGGAACGAGGCTCGGAGTAACGTTGTTTATATTTGCTCTGCTGTGAACTGTGAAAGCACCGATTCCCATTTGTTTGAACTTGATTTTTCCAAAAAGTCAAAGTCACACCAAGGAAATCCAGTGACTATTGACACCTTTTATCTCTTTAAACACCATGACTGAGTTTCTCTTTCACAGTCACACAATAAATCATACAACATTATATCAGTCTCAAGTCAGGATTTTCTAGTATTTGTGCAGCTTGGGTGCTGTGGAGTGGGATTTAGTGGTCATTCCCCTGAGAAAATGCAATGTTAAATTGTAATTTCACTGAAAAAAACACAGCTATATTGTTCACTTTAAACTCAAAAGATGTAATAGGCTCAGATGAAGAAAGCGTAATGTCCTTAAGTAATCCTGTATATGTATATGTCATGCATAACTATATATAGCTTCCATAAAATAACAAATGAATGCCAGCAAACTGACTAAGGTGCTGCGAAAACACTTAAGTGCTGCTCTTAAGTGTCATAATGGTAGGAAAATCACTGGAAGTAATTACTACATTCATTGCTTTCTGTACAGATCTCCCCCCTCCCCGTACCTTCATCTTATTGTCCATCCTGTTCTCCTCTCTGTGTCCCACCCATGCTTTTACTCTGCGCATTAGCAGGATTACACCATCGACCAGTGTAACATTAGCTCATATGGGAAATAAAAGGAGATGGTAAATGAATGCAAAGCCACAAGAGGAAGCAGAGCTCTATGATACTGCCCTGTTTTCATTCATTTATTTTGATATGGATCAGCTTATCCAGACACAGCATAATAATAGGAATCTCCATAAAAGCCCCAACAATTAAATCATGATAATGGATAAATATTTTATGGCAGGCTATATGGCTAGAAGAGGAGTTTTGACATCGCTTTGTTCTGTTTAACTTTATCATTTCAACATTAATCTTAGTGTCATAAGTGCAGTCATAACTTAAAACAGGAGATGATAAAGTATTGTATTTATTAAGTTAAATTCCTTAATTCATCAGGGGGACTGTATAAGACTTTATTCAGTAGAATGAACTTTAGTTTTTGATCCAAGTGATGGTAGTCACTGATAACGGAACATTTTTGTTTGTCCTCATATAGGGTCAGAAGTCAGAAACAACACAGTGATTGAACTGCAAGGAAATGAACTTTACCCTCAGTGACTGTGTAACATAATGAATAGTGTGCAGGACCGGACTGTTGTATTGTTATTGTTTCAGTTTAGAATCTCTGCTAAAGAGGAGCTTCTCTGGGGTTTGTGAACAAGCTAGTGTCCACATTTTTGGACTTATTAATTTATTTTAAAATATATGATTAAATTTTGGCTGCTCTAAGACAAAGGCAAAATAGTAAGAAATCATATCTCAGCTCAATTTGTTCTTTATTTACTGAATTTACAACATGTAAATTCAGTGTGTGTTGGCATAACTAATGCCACAAAATGCCTATGTCAAGGTTACTGTTGGCCTAGCTAAACCTTAAAGAATAGTTATGTATATAAGATTTTTGACACATTTCTTGCCAATTTTAACTGAAACATTCTTTAATAAAACATATGAGAACACCATCTTGACCTTTGGGATACAATGATCAACATTTTTCATGAAAACAACAAAAATTTCAATAGTTACACCCTTATCAAATATAGAAAAACATAGTGAAAAAAAGCTATATGTCAAATTTAAATACATAATTTCTTTCCAAATTTAAGTGAGGTATAATTTTCTTCAAAATAATTACATTATTTATTATTGCATTATTACCTCCACCAAGGAGGTTATGTTTTTGCCGGTGTTCGTTTGTTTGTCTGTTTGTGTGCAACATAACTCAAAAAGTTATGGACAGATTTTGATGAAATTTTCAGAATTTGTTGGCAATGAGACAAGGAAGAAATGATTAACTTTTGGGGGTGATCCGGAAGAAACCCTGGATTCTGGATCACTTTGAATTTTTCATTAACATTGGGGTCAATGGGGCCAAAAATTTAGTTTCTCAGTATCTTGGTTAATTATTGACCAAACCTGATGACATTTTCAGGAAGTCTTTGCTCTGACACAAGGAACAGATGATTAAATTTTGGAGGTGATCTGGATCACTGTCTGGATCCAGGAATTTTTTTTAAAGGATTGTG
>JAPSES010121049.1:0-16501 GCA_029822895.1 Maxillicosta whitleyi
AGATAGATAGATAGATAGATAGATAGATAGATAGATAGATAGATAGATAGATAGATAGATAGATAGATAGATGTTATGTAGTATCAATTATTCTTTATTGATGAAAAAGTAGAGGTGTAAATTTGGACATTGTGGATGAGTCAAATGCGTGAAATGGGCTTTTGTGATTTTATTGGTATGCTGACAAAAGAAAAAGACATTAACTCAATAAATGGACGCTCTGGTTTATGTTTAAAGTCACATTATAGGCTATAGGTTTGGAAAAGCAGTAGCCTATATTTGTCCAAATCCTGTTTGAATGTCACACAGTTTGATCTGTGTCCACATGGCGGCGCAAATGCCATTCTGTTCTTCAAGTTGTGGTTCTTCCATTGACTGACTGTCACATCAGTAGGAAATGACAAAACACTCACAAAATAGCCTTTACTAAACATTTATAACTCCTCCACAGTCCCGGCGGGTCAGCCCTGAAGCACAGGTAAAATTTTAGCATTGAGCGCATTCTGTAACTGGTCAAAATTAAAGAGTCTCTGTAAATTAAATTATGATGTTTTATTACATAGGCATTCATTGTTTTGTAATAATGCTAACAATGAAGATAATGTCACCAATGAAACAGATTTGTTACATTATTATTTGTATGTGTCTATTAGTTAGGCACACCTACTCCGTAAGTGTGAGTGGAGCAGTGAATGTCCGGCTCAGCAGGCTGTGAATGCGGCGCATTAATATTACATTAATACTACACTACCCACAGCCCCACGCGTTGAGCCATGTTGTAGGAAATCCGCTTGCGGCGGATTATTGTAATCCGACAGAGGGTCTGGACGACACATCGGATCACGACAAAAACCAAAGCCCAGCGGCCTGTAACAGATGCACCTCGTCCAAGAATAAAAGGATAAAC
Source organism: Maxillicosta whitleyi (assembly GCA_029822895.1). Lineage (NCBI taxonomy): Eukaryota > Metazoa > Chordata > Actinopteri > Perciformes > Neosebastidae > Maxillicosta > Maxillicosta whitleyi. The sequence continues at coordinate 908 of JAPSES010121049.1, forward strand.
TTGAGATATGATCTGACGCACTCCTCAGTTCTCCTCAAGGCAGTCATCGGCGGCGCCCGGGACCGTTTCCTGGACCAGTAGACTCGTCTGACTGAAATTGACAGCGGCTTGGCATCACTGCACCGTAGACCAGAGGAGATAGGAAAAGCTTTAATTTGTTGGTTAAAGAGATCTCCCCCTTTCCCTTCCCCCGTCAGGTTTAATTCCAGCCCAGATCGGCTTGGTTGCCCTGTCGCGGAGTGAAGCGCTGCTGCTCCGAGGCGCTGCTGACACACAACTAGCTAGCGCAGCTAGCTCACTCCAGCTAGCTAGCTAGCTAGTAAGGAATTCATCAAGTTTAGTTAGGAATTTAGCTAATTTTCACACCCACGGCCCTGAAGAACGGAGGATGTCGGCGAAAGACCAAAACAAGCTCTCCACCACTGAACGACCAATTAAAGGTAAGATATTTTATACTCGCATGTATATCTTTAAAGCTACCCATTTTTTTCTTGGGTGCAGGAAGTTAACGGTGACTGGTGTCAAGGCTAACCTAGTTTGCTAAACGTGAGTAGGGCAACTTAAGGCGCCGCTGGATGACAAGCCATCTCCGCTAACAGTTAATTTACTGGGTTCTGTGTAGAGCCCCGTGGATCGTGATGCTGATTACTACCTCTTCACAATGAGTCTCCCCGGGTTATACGAGTTAATCAATTCAGTGGCTGCTAATGGGCTAGCTGTTTAGCTTAGCTGTCTATAATACCAGATGTCAGCTATGCATTTGAAATCTGTCCGTTAACGCACACATATATTTTTGGTTGTACTAGTCAATACGGCGCCTGGGTATTCACTTTGTGCATTTCAACAAAGACTGCTATGTAAATGTAGACCTTTATTACGGCAGCTGACATGATGGGGTTAAACATTTTATGGTTGTAGATGGCAATGCACCGCTGCAGTGTCCGTGAACTGCATTGAATCCTGGAGGCGGGTGTCTGCCCTTGTATACCGTGTTGTGCTTTATGCGAGGTGTGTTTTGACGTCCAGCCGGTTATCTTAGTTAAGCGTGTGTCCGTGGGTCAATGGTGGTCACGTATGATAGGCTCAGTGGGTTAGGAAGGCTTAGAACTGTAAAGCTGCAGGAAAGCGAGAGATCATTAAACCTGTCTTCTCAGGGCAGCTCGCCAGGCAGAGAGTCATCACACACACATTTACACACCCAGTGTGAACCCGAAGGTGTGTCCGTGGGCCGAGGACCTCCTTATCTTTTTACAGTACATATACCTTCTCACGTATTTGTTAAAAACTTAAGTAACAAGCAGGGCTTCGCGTTACAGTGTGACCAGTTTTGCTGCTTTCACGGGTATTCTTCAGTTTTCTTCTGTGTCACAAAGGCAATGATTAAAAAAAAAAAAAAAAAAAAAAAAAAAGAAAAGAAACAACAAAAACATTTGTAATGCACCAGAGCAAGAATGGCCTAGTGATGTGTGCAGTATTTGCTGCAGTATTTTCAAGTGGCACAGGTGTAACAGCATTCAGATCTTATTCTAATCATAACCAACATTAATCAAATGAACGCGGTGTTGTCTTCTTGCAGCAGATTTTCAGTAGAAAAACTTGCATTTAACCTTTTGCAATTAAGCATTCTGTGAATAAAATGTCAACACTTATGAATAACTGCATATTACAGGTTGAGTCTCAATTGTAAAAATGAGTTGCTTAAAAAAACTGGAGAATTGAAGATAGTTTGAAAGCATTTTGTTCTGTTTATCAAATTGACTTATTTATTTTAACTGTGGCTGAGTTGAACTTGGTGCCAACCAAATTATCGATTGCCTAATTGTTTCATGATAAACATATTCTTCCTGATAGAGCTGTTCTTTATGACAGCACAGCAGCTCAGGGTATATTTGTAAACCTGTAGTGCTACTGTGGCCAGTGGGGTGTGTTTTTATTTCTACATACACCCTTTGGACTGTAGACGCTGATAGATCTAGTCTATGTTTTGGCCTTTTGGCTTAGTTACCGATGGTAATCGAATCAGTCCATCCATTTGCATTGCCTGGCATGTGTAATGATTCTGTCCTCATTCATGATTGATGGACCCGGACCTTGGGCTGGAGCTCTACTCTGGCACCATATTTAGTGAACTGTCCTGGGCCCTAGGATGGAGTCCTGCACTAGTTCCTGTCCTGTGTCTTCTAACAAGACTCTGCCTAAGGGTCCTATTTGCTGGACTGAGAGTGATGTGACTAATAAAACAGGACATGTTGTTAATAAAGCAGTTACACTAATATCAAGTCAGTTGTGACTAATTGAATTACAGCTCCGTCATGGCATTTTTAGGCTTACTGCAGGATCCAAAATGTTACCGCTACAGCTGCTTTCTTCTTTCTTACAGCTGCTTTCTCCCATTTCTTGGCTCACAGTTTAACAATCTCAGCAATCACATTGACGACTTGCATCCATTGCTCATAGAGGGAAGTGGAGCAGTCGATAGGCTAAGTCTAAGTAGAAGAGTTTGATAACATCCAGATTGTCATTGACTCTATTAACAACACATTGGAAGTCCGTTTTATCTCTGTTGAGTCAGTCATCCTGGCATACTCGTCTAAACTTCATCTGCCTACTTGGCTGAGGAAAAGGGGCAGAAGCTGAAGATTTCAGTGCCTGTAATTACAGTGATGAAAAGACAATGCGTCCATATGCATAAAACTATACAAAGGGATTAAAGCCATGAGACTGTTCCAACACCTCAAGTAATCAAATTGTTTATGATCTGTCAAGAATCTGCAGACTAAATAAGCGACCAGTAAACTATTAACCATTAATAAATTAACCGTCAAAAATTTTGGCAGTTACTGAGCTGTATTGTGGTAGTAAGTGATCAGCTAGCTAAATAGCAGCCTTATTCAGTGTACAGTATAAAAAGGAGAAGGTACAAATCCTTTCCCTTCTGTGACATTTTTCATTGTGAAATAACTTTAAATTAGTCATCTCATATAATTAAACTCAAGGACAGACCAATGTTCTGTTTGGAGCTGGCACATCCTTCTGTCTGTAAAATATGGTGGGTCTCTGCAGAAAACATGTAAAAGTCAAGAATAACCTTTTTCAATGATTAATTTTCTGTCCCTTGTCTCATGGTGATTAATGACTACATTAAATAACACAAGTGCAAATAGTAAGTAAGACCTAGTACTCGTGTATGTTTGCTGTCTGGGTGTGTGGTTTATAAATGCCACATATATTTTCATGCCTTTTTTTTTTGCATAGTTATGGTGCAGGATGGCTACGTGGTGTGATGCGGTTCCCTTTTAACCACCCATCTAGGCTGAGTGTGCTATTGAATACAGCCACTGATTCTTTTCTGTGGGGTGAAGCAGACACTAATGCCTCTAATATTGGCCTTGTGGTAATATAGAGGTGGTTAGTTAACCATCTAGAAAGCGGAGGAACATTTAGATGCCAACGCTTCAAGTAGAGCAGCAGAAAAAGAAACAAAGCAGGTGCCTGTTTGATAAAGTCATTGTTTTGCTTATATTTGACTGGCTCTGGGCCACACGGTGTATGGGGGCCAGTGGGGACAGAGATCAAGACAGGAAAGGAATAAAAGCTGCATTAAACTATGGAATTTAAGTGCCTTTAAAAACCTCATGTTGGAGACTCTTAGCAATTTATCTGTCATGGTCTTATTTAACCATTTGCTTTGCAGGTGGAAATTTCAGGCCTAGTTTGCAGCCGGAGTTTACTTAAGCTGATTACATTGGAAGCTGATGCAATGGAGTGTTTTGGCGTTGCTCTGATGAAAAAGTTTTCCTTCGTCCCTCCAGCCAACAGGAGGAACAGTGATCTCTTTCTTTGATCATTTGAATACCACATCCTGCAGCAGTGTGTGACACTTTATTTTCACAACTGTGGTTTTGCTTTCTGTTTTTCAGTACGAAGATACCAACCAACCAAAGTGACTGGTTACTATATAGTGTCCAGTTTTGTCTGTGCTAGAACCCAATTGGTGACAAAATGAGCTGGTGATGAACCAGTTCAGAAGCTCTGACATAATTGGCTGAATGTGTGCGACCTGGTTTGGTTACAGAGTTATACACTAAACTAGACCACTGGGCCAGGAGCGTGTGGATAGACACATGCAAATTTTCTTCACAAATACATTTTGTTCTAGTAGAGATGAAAGAGAGCAGTGGAAACTGACAAGAGTGCATATGCTTTGTGTAAATTACTGAATTCATTTGACAGTATAAGTAAATGTTTAGGTCTTTTGTTAAGTCCGTTTGTAAAGTGAGTTTGTATAAGTCTTTTATGCAGCACTAAGTTACCAAGTACAAAAAAAACCCCAGCACATCCTCCTCCTTCAGATCTATGCAAACGTTTAATTAATTAAATATAGTGGCATCATTATGTTGTCAATAACAGTGGTGGGCCATCAGGGCCAGCGAGATCATCTCTGCTGGTCTCAACATCATCAAAAACACTGCGCTACATTTACAACCTAAATTCTAATATTTGTTCCATGAAATTGTGTTACTTATGTGTACATGGATGTGAGATATTCTGTCCAATCATTTTTCAGTCTCTGTGTTTTGCCAGGGTTAATCTAATCTGCCCAGGGCCTTCAGAATGAGTAGCACTTGCCCATGTCACTTAAAGGGGTCATATTTTGCTGAACCCACTTTTATTAATTAGTCTTTGGTACATTTATTTGTGTATTTGGGGACCCTAATAGTTCAAATACTGCAAAGATATATTTACATTTATTTTGGCAAAAACCAAGTGGATTTCTACAACTTGCTTAAATACCTGCTTAATTTGTTACGTCTATAAATAGTTAGATCAAAAAATTTGTACATATAAGGTCGAGACTTCCCACGAACATTTCTACAAGTACGCCATAACTGTTTGTCAGAAGCAGCGGTTGTAGTCCATACTGAAAATATGTCCAAACTTTGAGTTGGTTGAATGGGACAGAGCAGAACAGCCAACAACCTGGAAGGAGTGGGGTGTGAAGTGGCTCATGTGCATTTAAAGGACCAGCTCTCAAAACTACCTTTCTGGTGTCGTTACTCAGAGGTAGGGTTGAAGATGGACCTGTGGAGTTGAATTAATGAAGAATTCAGACCATTTACATTTTGTGTAGACCACAAGGAAATGTTTTAAAATGCACAATTCCATTGGGGACCAGCTATCTGGCCCCCACTGTTATCAGCGATTGGATGGTCAGAGCAAAACTATGATTTGATAGAATGTTGGCAATATTCTTTTTGATTCATGCCAATAAAGCTTATTTAATTGAACTGAATTGAAATATTAATACATCTGGGTAGAGTCTTTATGTCCACAGTGGCTGATGGAGGAGGGGGAAATTATTTGGTCTTGGACATATTTAAAAATTAATTTTCAAGGCAGACTTTTTTCCGGACATTGTTGGACAACCCTGACACTAGCTAGCTGATCAAGTGAACATTCTTTGCCCTCAGGAGTAGAAATTAATGCCAGGAATATGACTGGACAGACGAGACTCCCAGCCTTGGCCTCCATGGACGTAAAATAGGACTTAAAGATGGAACTGAAATAGTCAGTGAAGATTTCCTGTGCAAAGAAAGGAGGTTGGATTTTATATATAAATAATGTGGATCTCTGGTGAGTAGGCTATGATGCCTTTCATTTAAATGTTTTTCAATTTTTTTTGTCATTTTATTAGATAAATATTGAATCGGAACAGCTCCAGATATATGTAGTACAGATGTGGTTGTAGTGAAGAGGTTTGGAGTTGTCTTAACTGGGTTTCTTGCTTTAGTAATAATGGTATTCACTCTCTATATGGGAAATGTCTCCCTGTAATGCCACACCTTGTTATTTTTGTGTGTGGGCGGGTTTGTATGGTAACATGGTTTCTATAGTTGAGACATCATAGTGGTGCTATCAAGAGGTGGATTAAGTCGAGTAAGTCCCCAATGAAGCGCCAGGTACCAATTGCATGACCCACCACTAGTTCATAAATGTAATTCTGTATAAAGGGAAACTAAGCTGTTTGGTATTTCCTTCAGGGCCTGGTTTACACTTCAAAACTGTAGCCTTTTGTGTTTAGGTCTAGCCTTGACATGTTGCATGGTTCTTGTGAAAAAAATCTTGTACTAGTTTGATTGTGCAAGTTAAAAAAAATCTCTGGAATTTGACTGCTGTTAACTTACTTGTAGAATAAGTGAGTTTGCACTATCTTCAGTTTCTCTATACAACAAACATGCAGTTATTATCAGCTATACATCAGACAAAAACTCTATGCAAGATAAATTGGAATTGAAACTTATAAATAAGCACACACCAGATGAAGATTGGTAAAGTTTACATATGGGTTAAAAAGATGAAGCAAAGAGGGCAGTAGAGCAGGTATAACCATACTACATTACGCTCTATCCAGTAGGTCTTGTTTTTATTTCATTTACTCTTTTCCCTATTGTAACTGTATATTTTGTAACATGTTGAATCATATCAACTGATCAGGAGTTTCACTTCACGGTCGAACGAACGGATTATGAATTGATTCTTCCAAACAGGAATTGACAATGTTAAGGTTTTTGTTTAACCCCCACCACAGTATCACACTGGGTGATCACATTTAGACCAGAGTGAAATGCCAAGAATTGGAACCTTGGAATTTCCCTGAAATCGCTCCAAAATGCCAGTGGGAATTTTAGGCAGGCAGTTAGTGGTGTTTTTGTGTTATACCGAAGACACTGTAATGAAACAGACACAATAGCATCACCACTACTCTACACTTTTGTGCTATTTATCAGTGTCTTGTTAAACATTGTCAAAATATTGTGTGTACCACTAGCAATACAATAACATTATTTGTATAGCGCTTCTCTTAACATCAATACACAGCGTTAGTCATAAAGCATTTGTGAAAAAGTAATACAGTAAAAAGGAAAAACACAAATAGGCCTACTTAATAGTGTTTCATTTTAGTTCAGTAACTTTAATAGCCAAGAACAAGACCACTCTTTGTTGGAGGATATACAGCTATTTTCTTGACTTATGGGTGTGTCCGTGTGTTTACTGGATCAAAAGACCAGAAATGTAAGTGGGGGCCCAACCATTTGGAGATTTATAAGTAATTAGTCACATTTTAGGCTGTAAATGAAGTGGGAGATCTGTAAAGAGATGGTTTTATGGGTTCTCTCATAGTTCAGTTAAAAGCTGTTTTTTGGACCTATTATTTAAAGTTCTAAATTAAGGGTACTGGAGAGAAGAATGGGGCCCAAAATGGACCTTGAATTATGCTACATGACATGTTCAGAGTCAGACTGAGTGTTACCAAGTGTAAGGATTGCCTATGAGAGCCCACATCCAGACGACTCTAATTTACACATAATTACTGAGCTGACTGAGTAGGATAATGTAATAAACAGTATCAACTGCAGCTCTTAGCAGCTGATACTTTGTCATTATTCAGCTTGACCTGAGTGTTGGTCAATCATCTTCTTCCACTCCTTTTGGCTTTTTCCTTCAAGGGTCGTCACAGTGAAACATTTGCCTCCATCTAGCCTGAGTGTTGGTCAGTAATATGTCTATAATAAGCAAACAGTAGATTATAAGTCCTGATAAATCTTATACCCACTTGTATCCATTGTGAGTCTTCACAGACTAGTCACACACAGTAGGACTGTCACTGAACTCACTTCTGGTCACAGTTGATGTAAGTTGTTATCTTGCCATGCAAAGCTTCATCAGGCAAACAGACTGTCAGTCAAAACATAGTACTATCATGCGGTGACTTGGCTGGATGCTATCAGAGCGGACTACTCTGTGGATCAAGTCCAGTGTTTACATCACCTCCCTGATTTTCTTGTTGCACAGATCTCTGTTAGTCCTCCACTGAACTGTTAGTGTTTGTATGAAGCTTATCAGCCTGAAGCCAAACCTTTTTTTTTGCATTTCAGTTAAAACGCAAAAGGTGCAGCACTGAAGGATGTAAACAGTTTCCAGCTCATATGTTTGATGCTTTGTTTATTCAGTTATTTGCTCTGGGTTCCAGTGACAGTTGTGTCTACAGACCAAATCATCTGAATGGGAATTATTTATTTGTCATTCTGTAAACTGGCACCGATTGTCAAATACTTTGTGCTCTAACACTTTGTCCTTGTTCAGTTTAAGCACTGTTAACTGCTTTGTATCAAAGACATTGTTAGTGATAGGGCACTGGAAACCCTGGACCACCCATAATGTTTTCAGAATGGGTTTTCCTTTTATCAGTGGTTCAGTGTGTATTTTGTGCTCATGTCACTGAGGAGCTACATGTTTCACCCATCTGTCTCTTTCTCCTGTCTGTCTCCTGTGTGTGTGTGTGTGTGTGTGTAGCGGTGCCATATCCTCCCGGTACACGCCTTACGGTCAAAGACCTGTATGTGGATGGGAGGCCCAGTGTGGAGCTGCTAAAGGCCCATCTGGTGAAGGAGGGCCGGCTGGAGGAGGAGGCAGCTCTGCGAATCATCAATGAGGGAGCTGGCATCCTTCGCCAGGAAAAATGCATGCTGGAAGTGGAAGCTCCTATCACAGGTAAGCTGGTGCTTATTACATGTACTGTTACAAATAAGAGCACCAACACCATTTGAACTCCAGTCAAGTGAGACAAAGATGGTCTGTGTGTGGCTGTGAAACTCAACCAGTTTCACAAATCCACCCTGTCTCAGATGCTTCAGTCTATTTCTACAGCTGCCCTCCCTGACATGTGGCTTAGCTTAGGTATCCAACCCTCCACCCTCATGCCCTCTGTCTATTTTTATCTCTTTTGGCACTGTCCTTTCGGACTCTTTGTTCACCTTTTTTCATATATTTTGTTTGTTTCCTTCTCCTCTTTTTGTCATTCCTCTTAAACTTTTAAGATTCAATACATGCAAAATTAAATTTGCATTTTATTCCTTGTGTGTCTGTCCAGTGTGTGGAGATGTTCACGGCCAGTTCTTTGATCTGATGAAGCTTTTTGAGGTGGGTGGATCCCCCGGCAGCACCCGCTATTTGTTTCTTGGAGACTACGTTGATCGAGGGTACTTCAGCATTGAGGTAGGCGCCCGAAACATCTCTGTGTTTGTGTTTCCGCATCTGCCATTTCATCTGACATTTGGGAGGCGTCCTGTTGCTCAGCCCGGGCTGCTTAGGAGTGTGTCTTTAAATAGTAGTAGGAAATGAAAGGCACACTGTCTGCCTCTCGCCCTCCTCAGTGCCATGCTTTGTGCCCCACCTACACACACCCACTTAGATGCACAAGTGTGCGTGCAGACACTCGCCTTGGATATTGCCTCTGGGCTCAGTCTGTGTCCCATTTCCAAAACAATCTAATGGGGAAAACTGCATCTGCCTGTGTGTTTTGTGGAAGGAGTCTTAACATGGTGGAGCTATGGATGGCATGACATTTTTATTGGCTGCTGTCATGCTTCCTTGTTAGGATTAGTGGATGTCCTGGAACGCTTTATTCACAGCTAAGACTAGGCCACAGAAAGTAGTATCATCCACATTCAGTGCTGTTTTCAAAATAAGGGTCAAATGCATTTGTGAATGGCACTGAACCAGATTAGCGTACAAATAACATATTCAGAAAGTCACCACAGAGTTTAAACTGTGTGGACTGACTGCTCTATGTTCTAACTGTAATGTTGATATATTAATATTTAAGCTCAGGAAACGCATCTCCAATAAAGGATGTGTGTGTTTAATATACTTCAGTCAGGTGATGTGTTTTACTGTTGGTCACCCGCTTCCTTGTAAATACATTACTGCTAGTTTATTCAGAGACATGTCAAAGCTTTATGCAAGTACTAAAATAAAAAAAAATTAGGTTTTATCCAGTAAGATGAGGCTGATCATAGGACAGCTGCTTTAAAGTTAAGAAATGGTTATAATGTCCAGAAAATGTAGGGGTTTATGTCTTTACTTGCCTCTTTAAAATAGGGATTTTATTTGTAGTTATCTTATAGTAATCAAAATAAAGTCAATTGTCACACTTAATCTGCATGCTAACTGTTCAACAAAGAAGCAAGAAGCTCACTCCTCATTCATTTTTTTTTGCCATGGAAAGGTTCCTTAAGCACTGTTATTCATCTTTAAGGCCTCTTTACTCAGAACGGTGCAAAATCGACCATTCATTAAAGCTGCTTTTTAGGAAAATCTGTAATACTTGAAATTCGTGGCTCAATGATTAGAGGTGTGCAACTTCACTCATCATGTTTTCATTACATTTCAACAGTCATTGATTTGAACACATTACCATTCATCAGTGCTTTCCAGTGTGTTACACCCTTCATTTTTCTATACTACTGCGCATGTTACATTTTCACTAGCTTTTACAGAAGTCACAGCTGTTGCACTTACAGCGGCTCCATCTTTGGAGCACATGTGACCTGTCTCAGTACTTAAACATTACCGAAACTAAAGCTTTTGCAGTGCATCACAAGCCAAACTGGCTTCAGGGATCGATTTAATGATGATGTCCATGTGCGAGGCATCTCCAACTCAAGAAAATTAAATGCCCCTATTGAAAATTTATCCTCTGTACTGTTTCTCCACTGTTGAGCAGTGATTATCACAAGTTGACTTTTGTATTATGCACACAGACTTACACATTTCTTCTTTATGTGCTGCCTTTTGGTTTAGTTTTTTTCCACTCCCATTTATGGATATTTTCTCTGAGTGGGTTCTTGTTTTGTTTATCTCTGGCATGCACACAAGGACACATACATGTGTGCATTTGGTTACACAATACTATCCAGTCCAAAGTGGCACACTATTCCACTGATCTCCAGGTGGTGGCCAAATAGCAAGACCAACAGTAATGCTCCCACAAAAGGAGAGCAGGATGGCTATAAGCAGTAACAGATTTTTAGAAATGTAGAACATGGGATTAACAAATGCCTTCCTATTGAATCTTTAACACACACACATATATATATATATATATATATATTTTTTTTTTTTTTTAACCACACGCAGTTTTCTGTCTGTATATGGGATGATAAATAAAAAACACAAAAACAGCCTGTGCTGCAGAAGTCTACAGTACTACTGTGGTTTGCGTATGTTATCGATACAAGAATCTATGTCCACGTATATTCCTTCTGTTGCTATCTGTTGTTTTTTTTTGTTTTTTTACTTTGTATGAGCAGCTGGTCAGATCTGGCTGATTGTTGACGCCTACAAAAAAGAAATTGAATTAAACAGGTGGTTTGATGCTGCACAAAACACTAATGAATGAGTGGCAGCTGAAAGGAGTGGGTTTGTTTGGAAGTAAGATACTGGGTGCAGGCTGACTTTCAGTTTTATTGTTCCATTTCTGAAAACAAATGCTCAATTAGAAGTTAAATATCTCATTCCATAAAGATTAAATTCTCTGTTTTATGTACGGGGGAAAAGGAGCACTTCTGTTTTCATTAAAATGTAACAGTGAGTCGTTGCCAACTGAGGGGCTTGTTGCCACATACGTACATCACATCTACTTGGACTTGACATCCTATTAAAACTCAAACTCCAGTTTCTGGAGCTGATGGCAGGTGACCTATTTTCTTTGCTAAAATCAGTTTCCAAAATTCTTCTCACTGACTTTTACTCGCTTCTGTTTTGTGATTGTGATGTGTCTCTCACAAAAGTGTGAGTTGTTTCCCTCTATACACAAATGATACACTCACTGAGAAGGAACCACAATGGGACATAATTTCAGTTTTTCCCACTCATGTTGTGACATTTTCTACTTGCAGATGATTCCCATCTTTCCACTTGTTTCCATAGACTTTCTGGGTAGCTGTGTTTGCTCAGTCACATTTGGAAGAGAATGTATCCAAACCACTCCATTTATAGAATGAAAAGGGTTTTCAGCTATTTTCAATTGATGGTTCTCTTTCTAGAAGCCAAAAACTGTCCAGTGCCATATGTACACTTGTGTATGACCGAGTAATTGTGATCAAACTAAGATATAATTTGTGAGCATGTGTGAAATGCTCTGTGAGGCTCCATCACTGTGGGCACTCATTTCAGTCTGTGTCTCTCTGCAGTGTGTGCTGTACCTGTGGGCTCTGAAGATCAACCATCCAAACACTCTCTTCCTCCTCAGAGGCAACCACGAGTGCCGGCATCTCACAGAGTACTTCACTTTCAAACAGGAGTGTAAGTTCTACTGAAGTTTGGCCGCTCTGTCTGTCTGTTATTTGCATTTGTCTGTCGAAGTCCCTACGATAGGCAACCTGCTTATCTCATGTCATTTACAGTCCTGATCTGTCAAAGTGTGGCAGTGTGAGCACATTGTTCAGCACACTGTATTTGAAACAGTGCAAGAGGCATGTTTAGGGATGTGACCTTGCTATAAATGTGCATATGTATGTGTCCTCTAGGTAAAATAAAGTACTCAGAGCGTGTATATGATGCTTGTATGGAAGCATTTGACTGCTTGCCTCTGGCTGCACTCCTCAACCAGCAGTTCCTCTGTGTGCATGGAGGTCTGAGTCCTGAAGTTACCTGCCTGGATGACATACGGAAGGTAATGTTTTGATTTCAGTATTCTGTGATAAGTTTTGTGTCTTTTGTCTTTAAGAACGTCACTACATTGTCCCACTTCCATGCCAGAATGTTAATTTAGTCTGAAAGTCCTTCATTAGAGGTGTAAGTGTAACAGTGCTGTAGCTGCTGGGTATTTTTTTTTTTTTATTCCGTTCTCTTTGTCTTTGCCATCATGTCCTCAAAAATGAAGGTAAACCATAATTAAACTGAAATCTTGTTAGTTTGTTGTGGGCTGCATTTTGATTGCTTATGCATGGAGTAGCTATATGCAAAGGAAGAACAGCACTTTATGAATGCATGAGTGGAAAACACAGTATAGACACCTAAACACACACCACATCCAAGCCTTAATGATATTCAAATGTGTTTTTGCATATGACACAGAAACTTTGCAAATTCTATGTAGCACACTAATTGTGCAGAAGCTGCACATGATATACACACGTGGACAAAATTGTTTGCTACTCCATTAAAAAAATGAAAAACACTGGTCTGGTCACTGAAATGACATGTAACTGACTAAAGTAGTAATAAATAAACATTTACTGGAAATTAACTAATGAAAATCAGACATTGGTTTTGAATTTGCATTCAAGAGAATCATTTTAGAAAACAAACTAATGAAAGTGGCTAGACAAAAACGATGGCACCCCTAACTGAGTATTTTGTTGCACAACCTTTTGAGGCAGTCACTGCAATCAAGGGATTTCTGTAACTCTCAATGACACTTCTACACCTGTCAACAGGTGTTTTCAGCCCATTCCTCATGAGCACACCAGTGTTGCTTTATCTTTCTTTAATGGATGGTCACCTGCAATTTTGTCCATGAGTGTATGTTTTTAACATCAAAAGATGCTTGTAAAGTGTTTAAAACTAGTGCTTTGAGATTGAGACCTCCATTTGTTGTCAGTGACTTCAACTCAAAAGTTAACACTCCTTAATTCATTTGAAATATTTCTTCTGACATTTTTTTTTTTTTGTGAAGAGTAGAGAAACAGCAGGAAATGAGAGTAGAGATTTGGAGAACAACATGCCACAAAGGTCTCTGAACCAGCAGTCAAGCTGGAACTATTCATGTTTGATGTCCTTAACTATTCTGCCACTTGGCTGCGTCAGCTGTGTCCACAGTGAGAAGGTAAAAGTGAAATGGTTTGGTTAAAGAGTGATTGTTCTGTGTGCAGCTGGATCGATTTAAGGAACCTCCTGCGTTTGGGCCCATGTGTGACCTGCTGTGGTCAGACCCAGGAGAGGACTACGGCTCAGAAAAAACCCAGGAACACTTTTGCCACAACAGTGTCCGAGGCTGCTCTTATTTCTACAGGTGCCACACTGCTTTTTTTGGCTTTAAAAAAAAAAAAAAAAAAAGAAGACAAAAAGCTGCTTGCTCTGTTAATCTGACCTGATTAAAGCTTTTATAAACAATGGCTTATCTCTGGATAAGTGACTTCTGGTTGTGGCTAAATCTCCTGTCAGGCAGACACTGAAAATAAATATTAACATTATCTGCTCTGCCTTTTATATTTATATTGATTTTGCAATGTTGACACCACGTGGAAGTCAGAAGGAGGTTAACGCTGCTGCTCACAGAATTCTTCCTCCTGCTGTAGTTTGTTTTAGTAGCAGAACATTAAAATGACTCATTCTAGTAATTGCACTAAATTGCTGTGTTTCTATAAGGTCTAATAGGTCTATTAGTGATCATAGCCTTCTGTCCTGATTAGTTTTATTTGGCCGCCTTTGTTGTGCGAGCTGGCAGATGTTTCCTTGGAGAACCATGTCTCACTCGTTCACTGTTCAGTGCCAACACAACCTTGAAGCTCATCCAGGTAGCTTCTAGTTTTCAGGTCCAAACTTTAATTAAGTGAAGTGAATTTGCAGTTCTTTGAGGATCAAATATAAACTCCTCCACCTCCTGTGAAAAACCCTTGACCTTAATTGATCTCTAATTATAGCACTTTTGCATCTCCTAGTATGCCTGAGTTTAAGCAGCCTTCTAAACTAGCTGCCAAGGTGACTGGAGGAGGATGTGTTCCACAGGTTGGAAACATTTAGTTGAACTGCTGTTAAATAATTAAAAAAAAAAAAAAAACTATATATATAGAAAAGAACTATATATAGAGAGAAATATAGGCCACTCACTTTTTAAATTAGATTAATCATAACCTTCAAAATTGCCATCTTGTGCTATAAAGACAAACCTCTAAATGTCTTCTCTTTCATAAACTTGTGATGTTTGCTTATTGGTAATAAGTCATAATTCATGTGTTTTTCAGTTACCCAGCAGTATGTGACTTCCTGATGAACAATAATCTGTTGTCTGTAATACGAGCACATGAAGCCCAGGATGCAGGGTGAGTGGGTGTGCTGGCACCACAGCACATACATGTTCTGTCTGTTGTGAATCTGTCCTTCTGCTGCACAACATTTGATCGGTCACCACTTTGTTTTCTCACAACGTCCAACTATATGTTTCTGTCCATCAGGTATCGAATGTACAGGAAAAGTCAAACAACAGGCTTCCCTTCTTTAATCACTATCTTCTCTGCTCCTAACTACCTGGACGTGTATAATAACAAAGGTAATGTCACATGTTAAGGACGGGAACCATGGCAACACTTTGAGAAACCTTGAAGCCTTGGCAACAAGAAATAGGAAGTGCATCAGTATGTGCTCCATGAAATAGAAACATTAAAATATGTCTGGTGTTTTGTCTTCAGCTGCGGTGCTGAAATATGAGAATAATGTGATGAACATCAGGCAGTTTAACTGTTCTCCTCACCCCTACTGGCTGCCCAATTTTATGGATGTCTTCACCTGGTCTCTGCCCTTTGTTGGAGAAAAAGGTGAGTGCTTCATCTGTGGTTTATAACAGTTATTAAGAATGCATTGACTGTAGCTTTACAGTTAACAGTTCTGTCATTGTGATATGAGTTCTAAGGATTTAATCTTGCAAATGAATTGTGCTTGATTTTTGATAAGATGAACAAAGGCCAGTACAGATAATCATCTTGTGCAGCATTTAAAAGACAAGATTTAATCGATTTAACCTTATGTAGC
>JAPSES010121077.1:0-16498 GCA_029822895.1 Maxillicosta whitleyi
ACTATTGGTGCAGTTAAATCCACTGAATGTCTCCTGGAATCAGAACCAAAGGTGGTGACGTCAAATATTGCAGGTGTGACTTTTTTGTATAGAACTTGCAAGATCTGATTGATCAAAAACAAGGAACAGAATCATGAAAAACCATGTTTTGTGGCTGTGATGATATTTACATACCAATTTCTCTCCTCTTCCTCTGACAAGATACTGGCCAGAGTCCGTCCATCCATCCATCCATCCATTCACGTGTCATCATATTTAACTTCTGCACAGTGCCAAATAGTTGCGCAACTTTGGATATTTTGTCCAGAAATACATCCAAGTGAACATGGAAGTAGTTTCTTTCTTTCTTTTTTTCTTATATTCATCCATTATAACTTTTTTGACCAGGCGGTTTCATCTTCTTCCATGTCCTGGGTTACTTCCAACTGCCCATCACAATGCATTGTGCATACAGAAAATGACTCACTTCACAGTTCACTTTAAGCAGCCCACTCACCACCAAACTGCATCTCCAGTATTGTTCTAGTGAGACAAACTTCAATTTTTTAAAAACAAGTTTCTCTTCCTGCAAGTAGAGTTGCAGTGAACTCCACCATCAAGATGTTTACCTCAGTCACATTTTATTCTACTCTTCACGCCTACGCTTGCTACTGCACAAAGTCTAGAAAAGTGAGTCATTCTTTTACATAAAACCCTGGATGAAGCTGTCATTACGGGGCAATTATGTTGCAGTGAAGTTGTGAGAAAAGCAATGATTCTTTCGGAAGCAGCCGAACCTCCTGCTGCTGCACAGCTGGGCAGCTGTCCTTCAGCAGCTCTTTGATTACAGCTCTCCACTGTACTGAGAAGAAAAGGCTTTAATGTTAATATTAAGGAAATGGTCTTGAATAAGGCGAAATTAATGTGCATGCAGTCAATAGTTACTGCTGACATTTATCGGTTCCAAAAGCTAAAGGTGACTGATGGTTATTAGTGGCCTTGTGCTTGAACTGAGTGCATCCCCCACATGCACACACAAAGATGACTGATTTTCTTGTTTATCAGCTTTCAGGTTCGCACGTTCAAACGTCAATATTTGACATCTTGCCTCATTACAAATACTGAAAGATTTAATCAATTAGTGATGCAAAATGAAAATTTATGTTGTATAAATAGAGGAAAGTATAGGGTAGATAGCAAGGTTATTAGCCTTAACAAAAACTAATGAAATGACAAAAAGTAGAATGTAAAAAACATTTCTGTTACCTAAAAATAAATAAAAATGATAATTAAAAGAAAAAAATGATAAATAACTAAAACCGTATTGTGTGCTAACTAACTAAACTAACTAAAATGTATTCAAATTATAGATAAAGTTCGCTTTGTTTTCATATTTGTCAATGTCGGATTAATATGAAGCTTTTTTTCGCTAGAGCAATAGTAGCTGCCAGCGCCATATGGCGCTTTGTCACTTTTCATCACTTATTGTTTATAGTCAATTTCTCGTCACCACTCTACCTGGTAACATAGAGACTAAAGTTGGGAGACAACAGTCCAGTATGGGATTTATTTGAATACAACAGTGAGGAAGAGAAAAGATATGAAAGAACTAAAACTAAACTAAAAGTAAATGTTTAGAGAAAACTAAACTAATAAAAGTTAGCAAACCTATTCTAAAGACAAATCAAAACTAACTGAATTAGAGAAAAAAATTCTAAATTATGATGAAAAATCCCAAACTATTATAACCTTGATAGATAAGAAGATGTACAGAATATAGTAGTTTATTACTTGCCACTGTAATAGCAAGACTAGAGGAATTTAATACATCTCGTGGCATTTTGTTTTCTTTTACTGAAGAAATATTTATAAAAAATCCCATAGATATATGTGCAGAAAATATATGGTGATGTCTTTGGGATAAAAAAGGTTGGTTATAGTTATTTTTTTTCTCCTTAACATGTGGTTAGGATGCCACCTGGATGACTTGGTGATGAGATGTTTCAGCCATGTCTAACAAGGATGTGACCCCAGGGAAGTATTGTGTCCATCGGCTGGCTTGGAAATGCATTGGACATATGGGATGGATGGATTCAAACACCACTCCTTTCACAGCCTTTACAGCCTCTTTTCAGTTTCACTCAAACGACACATGACAGAAGTCTTTACATACATAGACGTAACCTGCCTTTCCTCCTCTTGTATCCTCAGTTCTGACTCTCTGCTGCATTTTCTTCTGTGTCTCCACATTGCAATCATCTCGTTTCCCTTTCTCTTAGAAGTGATAATTAATTCCAAGAACAATGGGAAATGAGGACTCCAGGAACTGTCAGCCTCCAAGAAATCTCTCCTTGTTTTTTTTTTTTTTTTTTTTTTTTTCTCACATATTTTCTCACAGAAGTGTGAAGTTCTGCAAAGAAATTATATGTAAAAGCAAAAAAAAATACACCAATTATGTTGAGAGTATTCATAGTGTAGCGTGGCATATAATTAATCAGTTTTACTTTGACACATTTGTCACCAGTTTTTAGAAGTTATTACAACGTTGTAAACGTAAGACATACATTAGCACACACACTAGACACATAATTCTGAAAGACTATCAGATGAGAAAACACAATAAAACAACAGACGGATATAACTGATTTCTGTACAGGCACATTTTTAGTCACCTTGTTGTGCTCCGGAGGTCCTCAGCTCATTTTGAAAATGGCGGCGTCCGTGCGGGTGTGCTGTGCCCTCCGGATCACACTCGGAGGTGACTTTTTTGTCTATTTTTTTTAGCACAGCTATATAAAAACATATATCTTTGGATATAAATGTATTTTTTAATCAATGCGTGAACACGCGTATGTTTATTTATTTTCTTTCTGTGTGACTGATGCGTTCACCGACCCTGATGCTCTTGCTCTCTATTTTCTTGCTAAGTCCTTTTAAATGCTGGAGTTGTACTTAATAACAGTAATAGCAATGTATAAAAAATAACAATAACAATTAGATATCCTGCTGCAAATGACTTTACGAGCAACATTAGGTTTTCTGTCCATTGTCAGCATCTCATAAACCAAATTGATGTTAACGTTCTCTTTACCTGAAAGCAGCAACATCTGTGCAAAAAAAATCTGCATTGTTTTAAGTTTCGTTCTGTTTATTTGAGCGTTGTCGTTTTTTGGTCAAGTCTTAAAACCCTTTGTCTTTATATTAGGAGCAGTGCCACTCCGGCCTATAGCCGGAGTACTTCAGGTGTCCCAGGTGGTGAACCGAGCCTCAGCTCTGTGTCTCCAGAGAAGTCCTGTATCTCCACTGATCCCAGCTCCAGCTTGGCAACAGAGCAGGCATAGCAGCTTTTTCAACAAGTGTAAGTGTAAAAAGACATTCCCCTTGCAAACACAGTAATAAGTCTTAATGCCACAAAAAAAAAAAAAAAAAAAAAAACATAGTCCTACCTGTGACTATTTTAATTTATTTATCTACATGTGATAGCCTAATATCTAAAACCATATCAGCTATATTCAATTAGGATTTTACAGAAGTGGTCTAATATTTGGATCTGACATTCAACTCCTTAATAGAAGAAGTGTACCCCTAGACTGTGGTTATTCTGACAAAGCACATTTCTGGAAGTTTAAATATGTTAATATGAGTATTGCAAAGGATGGGCAACTGAATTACTGACTGACTGAATCTGATGTCCATCCAAATCCTAGAAATTACAAATGATTGAATGAACCTGAAGTATACGGTTTGTTTGATTTATTACTATAAATTTTCAGACTTTATTTTGCATATTACTTATTACTTTTATACATATGCTGCACTTGGGCTTGGTAAACAAATCTCGTCCCATCATAAATATACATTTGTCAGTTTAAAAATCCAAATATCTAGTATGGGTACTGGTTTGAAAAATTGGCTAATTAGGTGTTCATGTACACCCCCATCAAGTATTTTGTCTTCTTTGTGCAATAAGTCAATTAAGCATGTAATAAAATCTAAATGTACAGAATATAATATGGTAACCTGAGTGCTTTTAAATGAACGACTAACTATGGGCCTAAAATGGAAATGCATTAAATAATAATAATAATCAAAACCAAATAGCCTACACATTAACAGTAATTGGTTGAATTGAGTCCACTGCAAGAGTGGGTCTGCACTATCATATAGTTTATATCAGAACCATATTCATACCACAGAAGTAGCCACTCTTCAAAACATGATCTTCACAGTTTTGCTCAGCCCTTTTCCTGAAAAGAAAATTCTGTGTGATCTCCTCCTACATGTATCTTTCTTGTGCATTCCTGCAAATTCTGTGCAGACAAATTAACCCATTAACACCTTAAGTGCAGTTTTGAAGCCACTAGTTTGGGATTTGGCTTTGTGGAGCCAGAAGTGACTGTATTTGGACAAAAAGGCAGAGCCATCAGAGTGTCAGATTTCAAAGTCTTTTGTGAGGGGTCATGGGTGCGTTGATGCTAAACATTAAATTACTGACTTAATAAAATGGCTTAGTTATCAAGCACTGTATAATACAGCCATTCTACAGTTTCATTGTTACTATTAACCACTGCTAAAGTCAAGCTGTTTGTCAGAATAAAACATGCATTTTATTAGATAAACAGAATTTCAAAAAGTCAGAGTTGGCAGGTGAGTGAGCTGTCAGTCAAAGCCTGGTGGTGGCTTCCATAAATCCACTATTTAATCTAAAATCTTATTAATGGAGAAAAACATTTAAAGATGAAACACCAGATCACTTATTACAGGGACCAAGTACAACAACTAAGACCAGGTGTGACTTCAAGGAAAAGCAATTAAATCTTTTCAAGTGTCCATTGTAAGACTATGGGAACCAGAGTTAATGAAGTCAACACCCGGTGACCATTAGTAGCTATTTTTACACTTAAAGACACACACTGAGTTCTCTAAGTGTCTGACGTTCTTGTCCCTTGCATACATTTCTTCACTGCATGAAGAATGAAAAGCATCAGCAAATAAGCCATGAAAAATATTTCCATAAAGAATGTGATTTTTGACATAATATAATAACTAATAGGACATAATATAACAGAACTGATGTGTTTCTGTCTTCACAGGTCATATTACACATTCTTGTATAGCCTTGGAAACAAGTATTGGACTTCCATTCATTTCATTCATTTATTTGTTTTGAACAAAAGAAAAAAAACATTTTTATCACACAAGGAACTAATATCAGAGCAAATGCATTAATAAATAAAGGTGATCAAGACAATATAGCAATTGCCATGCACACTAGTAATAAAAAAAATACATTCAATATGTATTCTTCAGTAATAAATTAGTAAAAACTTGTGAAGCTATTTGATTTGATTTGTTCAAATGTGAGGCAAAAATCTGGCAAAAAATGCATAAAAATATTGTTTTTTCAAATTAAGAGATTTGTCTTTAAATTAATAAAAACAAGTAAGTTAAGAAGGTTTAATGCTGAAAAACAGTCTAGAAACTATTAATATTCCAATAACAGAATATGAAAAGGCCACATTGAGAGGCTATTATTGAATTTGTACAAAATAATCCCAACTGGTCCATTAAATTTATAACTCCCAGTTATTTCTTCTTTTTTTTTATCTGTACTGTGACTCAGACCTTCATTTAAAGTGAGAACCAGTGGTCATTTTATAAATGTGGATCTCATACACCATCCTCTTTCTGCTCTCTTGTCCTTGCCAGTTTGTCATTCTACTGCTCTTTTTCACAGTTTCCTTTTTATGTTTCATTCATTTTCTGTCCTTCTCTTAGTGCTCACAGTGTTTCTCATGCAATTAATTGTTTTTTTGTTTCCATATGGGTTGATATATCTTCACAAAACTTTTCAAATATTATATTCTCTGGAGAAAAACATTGCATTATTATATCTGTTTCACTTGCAAATATAATTCAAAACTACAAAACTCTTTGGAGGATGGAGTTTATTGCTTCTTAATTACAGTCCCCAGGCAATTGCATATGCCAGTTTTTGGACATCTTTATTTCCACTTCTGTTACTGTCCATACATCCTCAGAACAGCTAGCTTTAGTGTTGTCCTATATCGACTTTTATATCTACTGTCTTTTCAGGGGTTTATGGGTACTAAAATGTCTTTTGTTTACAGTGGAACCTCTGCACTTGTACTAGTAGACAATCAATCCTCCCTATTTTGTTGCTCATTTTCACACAAACCAAAACAAGAAAATATCATTAAATAATTTTAGAGCATATGTGTGTGTCTGCAGTGACAGCGGAGCAGCTGTGGAAAGGTGTGTTAGCAGAGGGGGGGGCCGGGGCCAGGAAGGGTCGAGGGAAGAGGACTAAACGTAAACTGAAGAGAGACCTGAACCGAGGACAGACCATTGGAGACGGTGAGACACCATCTGTCTGTCCCAGCGTCTGTTTCTAGACCGTTTGTCTGCCACTGGCTGTTTTAAAGATTTGCTCACTCATCCCAGTTTTTCTCCCCCTGCCCAGGTCGTGGTGGTTTTCTGTGGCCTGGTCTGAATATTCCTGTGCTGAAGGATGGGTCTGTGCAGAGCATGAGTCGAAGAGGGGAGGCTGAGCAGCAGGAGGCTCAAGCTGAACTAGGTATTAGACACAAAAGGACTTCTGAAGCATCTCAGGACAATGTTAAGCACAGGGTGTTTGCACAGGTCTTAAAAGTCTTAAAAACTCTATAATTTTGAAATACTGTTTTCCAATTCCAAAGTCTGGAATTTTGTGTGAAATTATGTGTCAAAAAAGTTTCTCTCATAGTTGAATTTTAGAGCATATTCAAAGGCACATAGTCCTGTAAGATAAGAAACACATGAGGAAAACATCTAAAAACCTGATATGATTTCACTAACCAGTCGGTACTGGAATGGTTCTAGTGAAACATTGTGTGATATCCATGTACCTCTGTGATTTTCATATGTTTTGAAAATGTTTCAGTCAGTAAAATGTAATTTTACTGTGAATTATGCATTCATTCATTTAAACATTTATTAGAATGTACTTTTCCACTACACACAGCAGGTACAAACTCAAATAAAAAAGTAGACACACAAGTCTAAAAAAAACATAAAGTAAAGGTCTTGAGAAAAAAAATATCAGCCTTGAAAAAATGTGGAATTTGTATTTGGATAAAGAGCAAACACCCTGTTAACAGAGTCTGAACCATGAAGCCTCTGCGTGGGTCAGGGTCTCAGTGTTGTGTTCGGGTGTTCTCTACAGTGCGTCGGAGAGACGAGTGGTTACGGAAGAAGAAGATGAAGGTGAAGAGGGAAAGAGGCTGGACAGGAAACTCCTGGGGGGGCACCAGCCTGGGCTCTCCTGACCCTGGACCCAATGGAGGTAACTTAGCCCGGTGTTGTTTTGAAAATGACTTTAACATGTATTTTGTCACGTCGTCATGGTTTCAGTCTGCAGAATCCGGTTCCTTATCGTCCCTGTTTTTCTGACTCTTGTTTATTTGAAATCCTCATCTGTGTTTTTCATGCATTTTCTGTCAGTGTATTTTTTTTTGTCCCACATGTTTTCTTCCTTTTCCCTCTATTTGTTCCTCTGCCTTCTTTTGTAATTCCCTCCTCACTTTGATTTCTGGTCTTTCAGTCTCTCTTTTGTCCCTTCTTGGTTTCTCTCTTGCTCCTCCATTCAACCAATGTTTCTCTTTCCCTTTGTGTCTCTACGGTTCTACTCTGTTCCATCTCACTACTCACAACCAGGATTGTATTTCTTCTCTAGTCTTCACTGCGTCAGTGTTATTTTCATCACGACATTCAGTAAATTGACAAACTCGATTACAAACAGGAGAATATAATGCATGTAATGTCACTGTCGGTCAGGAGATAAGAAGGTATTTTAGGATGTTTTGGATTTGGTCACTTCTGTAGAGCTGAAATCCAAAACATTTTCATATAAATGTATCACTAATTAAAGTCATGTTCACAGTAAAAAAAAAAAAGAGCCTAAAGTATCTGTACACATATTTATTAGACCTATATCAGCATTACCTTCTGTGTAGAAACAGCAGTGTTCAGATAATGGGGTTGGAGGTGTACAGGGATGCTGACCAGCAGGAAGCGAGACATTCATTACAACCTCTTATTATCTTTTATATTAAAGTGTAATAGTACTAGTCTGCCTTTCATTTAGCCGTGCCAGGTCTCCGGAGCTGCAGCAACTAAATGTAATGCAGCCATTATTAAAGTTGTGACCTGAATTTGACAACTAAAATTTATATTGCCCCAAAAATTGAACCTTTAATGAAACCGTCATCATTTATACCATTATCTCACCTTCATCTGCTACGATGAGCCGAAAGACCTGCTGAGAATTTATGCTTGTGGTGTGTTTTTAATGTCCCTTACCATATTTAAAGTGTTCTTTTAGAGTTCAGGTCTTGAGAATTTTGAGGTTGCGTAATAATTTAAAGCCTGAGTTGAAATAGTTTGGAGGAACATCAACTATGAAAGAAGAAATATATGGAAAAATAATTCAGTCAGAACTACTGTCGCTCGAAGGTTGATTATAATAATGGATTGTAGGCAGGAGTAAAGCTCTGAAACTTGCATCATGTCCCTAATCAACTCTTGATTACAGGACCAGCGGAACACTTGTGGGCAACTCCTGCTGATTTGTTGATAGAGCGGCTCGCCTCCTATTCCCAGCCTTATTACTGTTCTTCATTGTTGGAATTGAGTTTTAGCTCATTTACCTCAAACTGCTCATAGTGGTTGGACACTCTGTAACCAAAGCTCTCCTTCCTGAATCCTTCACCTTCTTCTGTTTCAGTGTTTATGACAGGTTCTCACTGGTCTTTCATTCACACCCTTCTACTCTGCTCATTTCCTCTTCTTTTCTTGGTGTTAACAAGGTGCCTCACACCGTGAAATGCTCTCACACTCAGTCCTACACGAACAAACACTTTTCTAAAGCACATTCACACAAATACATAGGGCCCCCGCTGAACGTGATGCGCAGAAATCCGTAACTAGGTTGTTTGCCTCTGATCAGGTTTAGCTTCTTACAGATGGTGGGTTAATGTCCCAGCAGAGGTGTGTGTGTGTGCGTGTGTGTTATCTCCTTGGAGTTTTAGAGACAGCTCTGCTTTGTTGTTAATTGGTTCGAAGTGAACAGGCTGCTGTTTAGAGAGTAACATCCTTCAGAGGTCACTGACAATGAAAAGTGTCGACTTGTTATACCGCTGCAAGGGCTTCTGGGTATTTGTTACGCCAGCAAGAGCTTGGCTTAATCTGTTTATAGTGCTGTTGTGCTGTGTTTGGGGCTGAGCCCAAAAGGGTTTGTGTGTAGATGAGTTTTAATCTGAACTTTTTTTGTTTCTCTCTCTCTTTTTTCTTGAACAGAAACCTATGAAGACTTTGAATCACGCGTCATTGAGGTGAGTTTCATTGTTTTCACTGAATTGAGGGATTTAGGAAGCTTTAATTTTCATCGCATCCAGTAGCAGTCTTTACATCCATCACTCTGCTTTGCATGTCCTTCTAAAAGGTGTCAAATTTGTGTTAAGGTGTTCACTATCTGAATCTTTAATCCTAATGCATGCAATACATTTTTGAAAAGAAAACTACTCACCTAATTGCTCTTTACTCAGATAAATTCTCAAGCGGCAAACAACTCATTAGTGCTGATGTAAAATACTCCAGGAATGTTTTAGTAGGTTTTTTGGACAGTGATGGAAAGCCTGCAGAAAGCAGTGAAGATAAACATCACAACATATCCTGTATCATATACAACCTATCGCTCTCTCCTGTCTGTCTGAGACATAGACCAAAGCTTTAATGCTTAATTTCAACAGTAATAAACAGTCTCATTACATTTTCCTGGGGCTGCACATTTGATTTATTCACAGTATTACATGTGAATTTACATAACCGCACTGTAAAAGTTGAAATGAAATGAAAGGATTTAATCAAATTACAGAAACTACAAAAAAAAGCACAACCTCTGTATAGTGTGTGTGTTTGTATTTAGTGACACTGAGCAGTGATTTTGTATTTGTATGTTAGTCACCACTCATTAACCAAGTAGACTCTTAACTGTAATCACAATATTACCAGGATGACTGTCACTACATTATGCAACCTTACATTTGTCTGAAAGAGGATTCATTTTGTTATGAAAATAACTTCAACTACTAACTCTCAAGCAATATTAGAAATATTTTTGGGGAGTTTTTAATCAGTGAAACAGGTTTGGAGATAAAGTAAGTTGGTCAAGAGCCAAACAGTGTGTGTTGTATGTGTGTGTGATAAGAAACTGCACAGACAGATTCACTTCATTTACATTCCTACTGTGTCGTGCTGTATTTTACCTTAATTCAATTACCACTAATGGACCCTCTAAACTAATGGTGGAATGCCACAAGGGCACACATACACACATACACACACACATACACACACACACACACACACACACCCTAGTCAGTACCACAAGTACTACACACTTACGTTGCATACTGACACACACATACTGACATACATACTTGAGCTAAATATATACATTATGTACATGGAATGTCTAACACACATACTGCACGTACACACTATTCTAAAATACATGTATGTGTGGCTGTGTAGGTTTATGGGTCACATTGATAGTCTTCCCCAGCCTTCCTGCATGCACAAATAAGAGTGGTGCCACAGACATTAGGCACCCCCCTGGAAACTGATGGAGGCTTTTATGGTGCTATCCCCATCTATAAATATCTCCTCTGTGAGCGAGTGAGTGTGTGTGTCTGTGGGTGTGTGTGCACACTGCTATAAATTCAGGCCTAATGAAATGAAAAAGGCTTATTGGAATAAAAAGCTTGTCTCCCAAGGACAATGACGTTGGCATGCCATTAGTGAACACATCCAACAGGAGGAGAGGAGAAAGAGGAGGGGGAGAAGAAAGTTGGGAAAGTTCATAAAATGACAGAGTGGAAGAAGTTTATGCTTTAAAGCAGTGAGCCGAGACTAATACGAGTATTTAATGTGATCTAATTAACACGGAGTCATCATTCAGTGGGATAACAACAATATAGTGATTAATGATGTTTAGTAATTCAATTAACCATCAGACATAAAAAGAAATCATATGTTCACGTGAATAATCTGTATCTACTGATGAAAGATTGTGTTAATACGTATATGCTAATATGTGTATTGTATTGAGTGTGAAATGTCTGAATAGAGGCCTTTTCACACATGGGTAATAAATGACCCAAAGCCCATAAATATTGTGTGTTTACTTTATTCACACCAGCAGCAGTTTTCTTGGGTCTATGTCTGATGTCTATTTTAAAAGATATAGATGATAAAAAAAAAAAACTATATTCGATATTTATGATGGTCACATTACAGAAACTTCTCACTATCTGCATCAGTTGTTTAGCGATGCTGCTCCACACACTGACTTTCATCTTTATCATTTTTGTTTCTCATACAAAATAGTCAGGTTAGGTTAGTTATATGACATCTGTTTCACACAGATGATTGGCCGATGCTTTATTTGTGCTGCAGAACTGGGAGAAAATTGACCTTGTCCTGAATAAATTAAATTCTGCAGTTTGGTCTCATATTGTTTGTTTTTTTTTGGCACTACTCGTGACATAAACAGCTGTTTGTGAAAAAAAAAGAGGTGTGAATTGATGACACGAATAAAACACCTGTAGTGTGTAAAGACTTCTAGACCTCTAGCTTCTGTATAGGTTTTATATGAATCTTAACACTTTTTAACAGAGTCAAGGGTCATAAAGCTGTTTTTTTACAGTATCATAACAGGAGTACAGCACATTTAAGACCAGTTGATGAACATTGTTCTTGTCAAATGACTAACGTTAATCTCAAAATAGAGGGAAAAAAACTTGGTTAAAAAATGGAATATGCAAAATGTTGTACAGTTTTTTTTTAAGGTTTATGATGTGGGAACATGACACATGACTCTACAAAAAGTAAAACTGTCACACACATGTACAATGTTTCCTGTTTGAGTCCCCTTTACCTAATATTATAGAGTCCTATTTAGAGAATTAGTTAATTGTGTCAGAGAACATTTCCACTTGTACAGGGTTAAAAGGACTTGTGCAAATAAAAGGGTAATACTTATATATATTGTTAATGTTATTTTTACTGGAAATAGTTGACAATTTAAAAATATGCACAATACCACCACCTTCATTTATTTCAAAAGAGAATAAAAGTAAATTGCATCAATTAATTGATCGCCCACTAGATAAAAGTATATGACAGTACTAATACAGCCGTATTGTTTGTTAATTTGAGTCTTTGTTGAAGTGAAATCAACATTTAAGAGCAACACTAAATAACATGGAAAATAAAATAAAACAAGTGATGTCAGGCACAACAAACCCCACCCCTCGCACATATTTCACCTGTTATGAGTAAATGGGAAAATTTTTAAAAGTTTTCACAAAATGTAATGAGGTCTATTCTGAGTCACTGGTAATCTATAAATCAAATATGCTATGAATTCAACCAATAGTTTTGCTGCCAGAGTGTTAACAACCAAATCGAACTAAAAACAATACCCCTCACTTCCTCTTCGGGGGGGTCGGGGTAATTATTTTGGCAAAAATAGTGTAGTTGAAGTTGTATTTATAACTTTTGTTCTCAACATACTGATTTTTGCAACTTACTAAATATTTAGCAATACAAAATTCATCTAAATATCTATCAAAAATCAAATTTTTAAGGGTATATGTGCTCAGTTCCTTGTCATAACCGCTCCATATCTTTATTCTTTTTACAGATATAGGCCTACATCTATTTTCAGTTTTTGCTTTTCTTATACTTCAAATGACATTTTGGTAAATATTTTGTACTTTACACATTATCTGTGCAGTTTTAAAATCAACCAAGTTGTGGAATTTTAATCCATGTAAGTCAATAGATTATGTGTTGGTTGGTCCATCATAATTGAATTTATTTACAATCCTTTTGTTCTCTCCTCTGTTGTATGAAAACTGAAGTGATGTTGCGTTGTGATGTTATATGTGTTTCCCCACACCTCCACACATTAGTGCATGTATGAAAGTATGAGCTAACTGCACAGGATAAACATGCATTTAAACTGATTAAAAATGTCTTTGATTTGACATATTATTGCAGTAATTTCCAGGATTTTTGGCACAGACATTATTTTTGCATATTAATAATATACAGTACTGTCTAGTGTGATTCAAAAAGCTTGAAAGAAATTGCTTCAGACTTTACACCAAATTGAATTTCTATGTTTCTGGCACCATCTCAGTACAAAGTGAAAACACTTGTGCCATAGAGAGATGAAAAAGGGATGACAAAGAGCAGTGGCAACATTAAATAAAAGAATAAAAGGGAGAGCGAGAGCAACAGATAAGTGATGTTCATGGCTTCTCTCCAGGTGCAGCAGCCACTTGGACAGGACGCAGTGATTTCATTAACAGAGATGGAATATCGTCAGTGTCAGAGCAGCTTATGTGTCTTTTTTTTTTTCCTTCTCCTGGAGTCAACAACCTTGAAAGTTTTGTTGAAAGTAAACAGTACAGGCTGGATCAGACCAATTCTGCAAGAACTTTCAATTGGATTAGATATTGTAGCAGCCAAGTGGAGCTTGCTGAGCTAAAAAGTGTATTGGATGATGACAATAATCTGATGCATGGATGCAGTCTGTTACAGCCACATTATATTTACACTTACACCAAAGTGGAATTTTATTAGTTATAATTCAACCATTTGCAATTATTTGAGTGTTTTGAAGGTGAGGTTTCCTGTCTACAAACTTGAATCATAGTTTGTGTGATTTCCTGTAACGTACAACTATGAGGAGCATAATGTTTATTAAAGTTGAAACATTCACCTCCAAAGACTTAATTTCGAAACACAGTATGAATCTGTTAATTGGAGCAAAATTGCCTAAAAATATGGTAGGCAATTTTCAGACTCATGAGGAGAAAGGAATATGAATTGTAACAATGATTAAAATTCATCCAGGAGTGTAATTACAGATAGAAAACTGAACAAAAATCTGTTGTCATAAGTAACGAGGAACTTCTATGTAAAGGTGTTTTAAAATAACTTCGTCCGTATGTTGAATGGAATATACTGAACTGAAGTGTGCTTAAGCACTATGTCTTACAGCTCCTGGAAAATGAGTCAGTTTTCTGTATTTTAAGGCAACATTATTATGTCCTGTTGGAGGAGATCAGGGGCAAAAATACTCTCCTCTGTAGCTTTCATCCTTTGGTTGAAATCAACAGACTAGATATAAATAAATATGATTTGAGGCTGTTTCATGTCACTGCGGAAAAGAGTGGACACTTTATAGAGTACAGCAGTAATCTGATTACTCAGTAATTATAGCTGTCAATCACTTTTTAACCACTTTATCTGCATGAAAACAACTACCGGTGGATGTTTCCTGAAAATATATTTTAAGTTTCATCTCTAAATGTTTGTCTTCATGACCACATATCTGGTTTTCATCCCCCTTTCCTGTCTCTGCCATGGATACCATCAAGTAGAGTAGTGGTACTGGTTATGGTGGTTAAAGTGGACTTACTGAGTTTAACACCTGGTTGGTTATGGTTAAGGGACCAGGACTTCGTCGCTACTGCTCAAGTGTTTACAAGTTGTAATTCCACTGACGGCCACTGGTGTTCAGTCATACTTTAGATTTCCCTCTAAAAATACAAAGTCAGTCTTGTCTTTTTTTTTCTCAAAGTCTTATTTCCATTCCATTTGTTCTATTTTGACCCTGTAATAAGTGATCTGGTGGTCCGTTGTTAAATTTTCGATCTCGGGTCCAACAGGGCAGAGGTGCTTTGTTGTCAGTCTGTTGTGTTGGGCTTTGATTGACAGGTCCATGTGACGCCTCACTCATCTGCCAAGTTGGATTTTCAGAATTAATAAATAAAACATTTCCTGATGGACAACTCAGTTATAGTTATGGTTAACAGGTATAACTAATTAGATTATAAAATGGGTTTGTTGTGCAATGCTTGATGGAGATTACCATTTCATCAAATCACTAAGAGAGGAGCTAGTATTTAATTACATCTCAAGCCGCCATTTTTCTGCCGTTTTTATCCACATATGGTCATTTAGTCACTGTGACAACCATATCTACTCCTTCCCAGTACTGAAACTGTATCAAACTGAAGACCCCTGTACCAAGAACGTACCGAATCAATTTTTTCTGTACCTTTACACCCCTACTTGTTTCAAAGCCTCACAGAAAGAAGGTCCTGGGTTTGATATCGGATGCTTTCTGGGTGGAGTTGACATGTTCTCTGTGGGTACTATGTCTTCCAAAGATGTGCATCTTAATGGGTAAACTGGTCCATTGAAATCACCTGTAGGTGTGAATGTGACAGTGGATGCTTGTTTGTCAGCTCAGTTCACCACTGACATGACCAGGGTTTAACTTGCCTTCGCCTGTTGGTAGCTGGGTGGGCAGCACCCCGACAACCCTCTCAGGGACTGAACAGTTCGCAAAATGAATGAATATTTCAAAGCCCAGTTATCTGTAAAGGCATTGCTGGTATTTCTAGAAGTGGTGTTATTTTTGGGACTCTTTTATAACAGAGGAACCTTAAATTCCCCTTTAAACTCTTCACCTCCACCACAGTGACGTCTACTGTGACTCTGCAGGACTGTATTATTATCTGTTATACAGGAATAAAAAAAAAGACTACATTATTCATAGTCTTCAAGTGAAATCATCCATAAGTTGAAGTGAAAGGAAAGATGTGTAGAAACAGTGAATCAGAGATGTGTTGAGTTGCTGGCGGAGGCTTTTGCTCTCAGTGCCTTCTGGTATCCTGTCATGAAACTCCTCCCCTGCACTGCAGACTATAGACAGATATGGATAGGGTGGCATGCAGCAACAGATTGAGAAAATAAGAGATGAAATGGAAGTGAGAGGAAGCTTGAAGCATCCTCCCACCGTCCTGCTGTCGTTCATCCGGTTGGAGACAAGCTCGGCCCATCTGCTCAGATGTGAACGCCCGACGAAAACTGCTGCATCTTCACCTAAACTGACAAATGTAACGCTTAAAGCTCAACACCACTGCAGACTCTGACACTAATTCCTAAGTAAACTGACTTTAAGTAGTTGGTAGTCACTTTGTAAACATGGAAATGGCTTAATGTTGATTTGTGGATGTTGCTCTCGGGATCCCAGCTGATGTGGGTCTGCTGCAGAGGTGGACTTCTCAGATTTTAATTGCCGATACGCTGCATAAGTAACGATGTGTGTACATGCCTGTATGTATGTATGCATCCCACGGGGTTGTGTTTTCCCAGTTTTAGTGTTCGCTGCAACCCTGACCCCAATCCTTCTGCTGTAGCCCTGCAGTCACATTCTAAACCCTTTACTGAAATACGCCTTGGTGTGTGTGTTACATAACTTGTGAAGCTAAAGGCAGATCTTGACTTTGAAGTTGCCTCAGCTGAACGTCAGTGCTGCTTCTCTCTCTCTCTCTCTCTCTCTCTCTCTCTCTCTCTCTCTCTCTCTCTCTCTCTC
>JAPSES010121203.1:0-16478 GCA_029822895.1 Maxillicosta whitleyi
TCTTCTAGCTTACAGAAAACAGCTTCAAGCAAGAGAAATAGGACATCATTTTTCACAGAAATGACGCACAATGTATTAAACCATAGTGGAGACACAGCAGTAGGAAGGAAATAATGATAGAAGTTGACCTTTAAAATAATCGCCTAAGTCATTTTTTCCAGATTTTTCAGGAAACACAAAAATCTAAACCATTTCTTGACTATACTAAAGGGGTAAAATTGCATGATCTGTTCAACTGAGGCAATTTTACCAGAGGTGGTCAGCATCATGAGGAGAGGATTTCGGCAAAAGCATCATTTTAAGAGGGTGACGAAATAACAGAATTCATCCAATTTGTTCTTCTTTTCGACAACTTTCACTAACACTGTTTCTGATTTTTGAGATCAGTGATTGTTTCAAGAAATGTACATTATTTAAAGTCTCTTCTGTTTTTTGTGGAAACATGTGAAAACAGAAAGACGAACCTCATTCCAAACAGTTACTTAGTTCATAATATCTTCCTATTGGACAATCAGGGTCTACACCACATATTTAGCTTCTTCTGATTGGACCAGATGGGGTCAGACTCTTCCAATGGGGTTCAGAGGTTCCACATAAATACAGGCCTTCCTCACCTTCGTCATCCAGGGAGAGCATGTTAAACTTGAGTCCGCTGGGCTCCATGCCAACATAGCGGTGGACCTTCTCTGTTCCCGCCTCGTGGACAGCGATGGCGTACTGCAGAGGCTTCACGCAGGACTGAAGACAGAACGGCTGCTTCGTATCACCGACTGAGAGCCTAAAGAGAAACAAAAGAAAAGCCCTTTAAATCCCCCAAAATCTGCAAAAACATCTTAATGAATGCATCAAACTTGAGGGTAGGGGTGTAAGAAAATATCAGTTGAGCAATGTATGGCAATATTTCAGTATGTTTAGGTATTTATTCAAATGCAGACATACTGAGAGTCCATTTTAGGGTTTTTTTTATTATATTTTATTTATTTATTTATTTAACATTGTTTTGTTAAATAATGGTTATTTAAAACATCCTCAAGCTCTTTTTATTGTCTTTTTATTGAGGCAGATGTTAGTTCCTGTGTTGGAATCACACAAAAATAATGTTATAAATTTGGATGATTCAGAGACCGTCCACTATGCATTTTTTCACAACTAATAGAAAATGACCTTTGAGCAGGATCTTAAACTGTAATGTCTGTGAAATATAATTAAAGTTTTTACAGAGGAACGTTTTGTGAAAACAGTAATAGATCCTGTTCTGATCAAATACAGTAAATAATCTTGTAAAAATGGAAACAAAATAAACCAAAAAAAATATTGCCTTGTTAACAGTATTGGGATATAACATGATATATTGTATTATGACTCTACTATTGTGATTTATATGGTACTGACAGATTATTGCCCATACACACCCCTACTTGAGGCTATAAATCATACGTCTTATTTATTTAATGAAAACAGTGTAATTTGGGGACTGATCGGTGCTTGTCATATGTTTTCCATACAGATTTGTCTTTACCTTGTTGAAAATGTAGGGCTGTAAGGCAAAAAAAGAAAAAAAAAAAAAAAAAAAAACTGGGCTGAGCTAACAGATAAAGTCCAAATCTGTTTGTCTTACCTCTGACCATCCACTGTACACAAAGATACACCCCACAGGTCCGGACTGAACTTGGCAAGCTGAGGGATGTAGTTTGCAACCTAAAATACCATCAAAAACAAAGTCCAATTTCTGATTTAGATGAAGCATGATGACCGCAGCAGAGTTGACATTAAGAGAACACAAGTGAGTAAACAACGTGATGGGACCCAGGATTACTAAATACTTTTTGTTTGACTGCAGAAAAAACTCAAAATCAGAACAAGTTGGAACCGTATTAAAATGCACATAAGGATAGAAAGCTGTGGTACATTTATTTTGACTTGTGTTTAAATATTAAAGCAAGATATTAATGTACGTTTTGTTTGATTAACTTCATCTAATTTGGAAATGTAGGGAATTTCTAAAAATTAAATTAGCTTAGTTGAATGAGTTACATATAATAAAAACAATAAAAATATGGGCACTACCAATATAAAGTTATTACACTGTTAACCTCTTGTTATTCCTATTCATACACATCAGTAATCACCTTTGACCAATGAGTACAAAGAGTCACAGTTACATGTAATTAATCAAGAATAAATAAGATCATGAGAGGAGGTGAAAATATTTAAACAGTTAAATGCCAGACATCAATAATCATTTAGGTTTTCTAGAATAATTTAACTCATTTTGACTGATTAGGCAAGATTAGCTTGCTTGCTAATGAAGGCTTATTAAAAAAAAAAAAAAAACTACATTTGATGAAAAAAAAAGCAGATTTAATGAAACAATTGTAACACATATAATATATATTCATTGGCCAAACTCAAGTGTTCAAAAATCAAAATAAAGTGAAGTTCCGGAGACACTACCTGCCCCTGTTGGAAATGTGAACATCCGCTATAATTTAAGTTTTTATTAAATTAGAACACCAACAAAATGCATACATACTTACATTGCCATCAGTTTGCTTTTGCACGCTGTTGTAGATTTCATATATCTTTTTGGAAAACATGTCAAACTCAGGGATGATAAATTTCTTTCTGAAGGCCTGGATCAGCAGGATGTTTCCACCTACACACCTGAGAGCTCGAAGAAACAGCACAGAATTACTCAGAAACACTTACAGGAATTCACTCCTTTATGTAATGATGAAAAACAACAAGTAAAATTATACATTTATCTGAATGTAATAAGTGTTCACAACATCTGGTATACACTGCCCGGCCAAAAAAAAAAAAAAAAAGTCACAAAAAAAGTCACACATGCAATATTTGACTTTCAGGAGACATTCAGTGGATTGAACTGCACCAATAGTTCTGATCCTTCCATGGGTCAGTACTGCAGTGGTTCATAATGTTGGAGCTGGAACAGGTTATTTCAGTCTAACTGCAGTAAGTGTCCTCTCATGTCTTTAACGTCCAACAGAATGGACAACAGGACTGATCAGGATCATCAGGTTTGGGACAGAATGGTTCAGGGACAATGAGACATCATTTTCAGGTGTTTTTTTCTTCTTTTTATTTAAAGGACGATGTGCAATTATGTTAAAAAAAAAAAAAAGATGGCTGCAGCAGATATAGCACAATGCTATTTTCCATCTGTAGTCTATGTTTAGCCTCCATAAAGTCCAGACTCTAATTACCTCCGCCAAGGAGGTTATGTTTTTGCCGGCGTTTGTTTGTTAACATAACCCAAAACGTTGTGGAGGGAGGAGCTGGTGAATGGTCACTTGGACAGGGAAGGAAAGACAGGGAATTACCTGCTGAGGAGGAAAACAAGTAAAACTGACCATCCTGAGGTCTTAGGGTGGCTGAGGACCACTTGAGGGTTGACTCGGTAAAGCAGAAGGAACAAGAGTCAGACCTTATACATCAGCTTGAGGAGCTCACATCCTCCCATCAGGCTGAGCTTCAGGATTTGCAGATGGAAACTGAACAGAAGCTCCAGGTCCAGCAACAGGAGTCGAATGACACTGAGTGCTCCATACAGACAGAATCTTTAGATCCTCAGAGCTGCTCTTAAAATAATCAATGAACACCTGAAGCTCAAACTAAATTCCTGCCAAGATGAGAAGATGCTTCTCTTTGACAACCTGGAAAAAGTCAAAGGCTCTGAGCAGGTTGATCTTCAAGCAAAAAGAACAGTGAATGGCTCCAGGACCTGCACCAAGATCCTGGATAACTTAAGGTTACTCTAAGCTAAGCAGGGGCTACATAGATGCTGCTTCCAGTGGCAGCAGGAGACATCATCCATGCTGTGGGTGCTTAAGGTCTGAGACAAACCCTGCAGGCAAACATAAAGGAGTGGGAAAAGACTGAGATCCATGCACAAGCAGATCGACGAGCTCAACACAAACTGAGAAAAAGAAATTCTGGAATATATTCTCACGATCCTCCTAAAACCCTGAATATCCTCAACCTTCTGCCTGGCTCCAAATCTGTGCCTGTGTGCGCATGTGTGTGTGTGTGTGTCATGGTATGACTTATAGGAGCAGCTGCCATCTGTTTGAGCAACAGACTCACATGTCAGTCATCGCAACAAATGCAGACTGCATGTTTCACCTCTTTCCACACAGTTTGTGAATGAATGTTATAACCACCTATATAACGTCTGTGTCTGATGTTCACGTAGCGTGGCAATCACAGTTACTCTTTTTTTCACATTTCATTACATGATATTTGTCATGATTTTCTGTTCTGTTCATCTATTATTATTAAAAACACACCGCCTCAGGGCTGAAGCACCACAGAAAACTTTCCGACATCAGCAGAAATAGTGTCATTTTCGGTTACATTCTCAGTGTGTCTGGCATTCTCTCAGCCTCCTGTGTGTTTGGAAACATCCTTTACATTTTTACCTTACCTGGTTTTGATTGGAGGATTTGTTTTTAATTGGATTTGATATAAAACAGAAAGTTAATATTATGTGCTGAAGACAAAAGAAGACAAATGGACAGACAGAGGCAGACAGACAATAAATCCTTCATTAAAATGGATTGTTCCTGGAAGGTCATACTAAAAATAGTCCTGTCTCATGTCTGCACCAGGTGGTAAATGGAAAACAAAACATAAAATGGTCGCATGCTGAGCCACAGCTTGGTGCAGAGGGAAAGTGTAGAGCAAAAAAGAAGTGATTTGCTAAAGGCGAGCAATTATGTAATTAAATAAATCAGAATGACTGGTCACTGTTACTGTCACTGGTGATTGCTAATAATGACTCCAGAGGATACTGCTGAGGGTTCAAAGACATTATAGTTCTTTTACCTATGTTTTTACCTATCCTATGGACCTAGTTTTTGTGTTCTTATATAGCTGGAATGAATGGATGAATGTTAATCGACAGGGAGACTGAAATCATTTGGCTTCAAGCAGCAGAAAGACATGACCACATACTTGACTACTGACTCGATCAATTATCTCCAAACATACACTACTAGTCAAAAGTTTTAGAACACCCCAATTTTTCCAGTTCTTTAAAATTGAAATTCAAGCATTTCAAGTCCAATGAACAGCTTGGAATGGTACAAAAATAAATGGTGAACTAGAAGAGGTTAAAAAAAAAAAAAAGGTGAAAAATAATGTACATTTCTCAACTTTTCTTAATTACTTCTAACCCCTTCTGTCTGACTAAATGTAGTGTTGGAACACACTTTGGTACCATACTGTTGTGAACATTATTTGAACAGTATTGTACTGCAGAAAGTAGTGCATTACAATAAAAAGAACAATGAAAAGGTAATTAATGATAGAAGAGAGACAGACCATCATAACACAGTTGGTAGAGCGGGTCATCCAATGATCAAAGGGTTGGCAGTTTGAATCCTGGCTCCAACTGCAAAACACTGAAACCTAAATTGACCCTACTGGTGTGTGAATGGATATTTGCAGTCCAAAAACGTAGATCTTTCCCACAGAGAAAGTGCCAAGAAACTACAGTAAAGTTTCCTTCACCATCAAAAGGCACTCAGAACCTGGGGGAAATGCTGACAGGAAGAAG
Organism: Maxillicosta whitleyi; assembly: GCA_029822895.1. Taxonomy (NCBI): domain Eukaryota; kingdom Metazoa; phylum Chordata; class Actinopteri; order Perciformes; family Neosebastidae; genus Maxillicosta; species Maxillicosta whitleyi. Next base: position 5,582 of record JAPSES010121203.1, read on the forward strand.
ACAAGTTTCTGAGAGTCATATAGGGGCCTCGCAATACGAGCACAGCTTAATAGTGGTCATAGTAAGCAAGTCTCACTTTTAACTCTGAGGAGAAAACTTCCAGTTGCAGGTTTGATGGGTCGAGTTGCACCAAAAAGCCATTGCTGAACCTTCAGAATACAATAAAAAAGGATTTTCTGGGCCATGAAACATCACCAGTGGACTACTGAAGACCTGGAAGAAGGTGTTATGGACTGATGAATCCCACATTTGAAATCTTCAGTTCATCCCGCAGGATTTTTGTACACCTTCAAGTAGGTGAAAGGATGGTTCCTCCATGTATGACATCAACTGCCAAACATGGAGGAGGAAGTGTGATGGTCTGGGGCTGTTTTGCTGGATCCAGGGTCGGTGACTTTTACAGAGTGAAAGGCACCTGAACCAAAACGGCCCCCACAGTATTCTACAGCACCATGCAGTACCTTCTGGGAGGGGCCTAATTGGTCAGGGGTTCATCCTACAGCAAGATAATGACCCAAAACATAAGCCCAAGCTCTGCCAGAACTACCTTAAGAAAAAAGAACAAGGTGGTAAGCTTGAAAACATGGAGTGGCAGCACAGAGTCCAGACTTAAACCCCATGGAGCTGGTTTGGGATGAACTGGACAGAAGAGTGAAAGCAATGACACCTACAAGTGGTACACATGTATGGGAACTAATGCAACAGAGTTGGAAGAAGTTTATGAAGAATATTTGATTTCCATTGTGGAAAGAATGTCATGAGCGTGTTCAACTGTTATATCTGCCAAAGGTGGACACTAATGAGTCAAAAGTTTAGAATACATTTTGGTGACTAAATTGATTCCATGATTTTGTTTTTAACTCCAATTGTTTATTTGTTCAATGCTTTAATTTCAGAGTACACTGAGACATTAAACTGCATCATTTTCAATGAAACTCTGGAAAAATTGTGGTGTTCTAAAACTTTTGACCCGTATTTCTTGTCATTATTTCGCCACATTTCATGTCAGTATTTCCTGGTCCTGTCTCACCTGTGGAAAAGGTCCCTGTCCATCATAACCTCCCCGACAGATTCCCTCACAACCTGTCGAAGATTCTCCATGCAGTCCCTCAGACGAGGGTCAGATGGATGAAGGCCGGTTTTCTTCAGGGCCTGTGAATGACAGTGGACCCAATGATGCATGAATGTATACATATATGTGTCTATGTGTGGATGGATGGATGGGTGGGTGGATGGATGGATGCTTCTTGATCTACATACTGAAATGAAGTATGAAATGGGTACTTGCTCCCTCCCTTCAGTGATGGTGTAGAAAAGCATGTCTTCTACTCCAGAGCTGGGTGTCTTTGAATGCATATGTCTGATGAAGTGAAGAGGAAAACAAGTAATTCATACAGGACATTGACTATGTTTGCGTCACAATAGTTACCTGGTTCTTCTTTAATTCTGAAAAAAAAACATGATGTTCTACACAGGCTGTTTACAAAGCCACTGAAAACAATTATTCCACTAATATTCTGATTACATGCAGCCATGCATATCCATTAAAATTATGTTTTTTTCTAAGTTTTCCACTGATGGCAGATGTTCAATTATGTCAACTCAACCTCGATCTATAATTACTTGTATAAAAGTTTTTTTTTTTTTTTTCCCTTTAAATATCAAATTGGTCTGTGTATCACAACCTGCAGTAAAACATGCAAATTCAATTCATTTTGTGAATGTGCTGTATGCATTTATAAAGAATCAGACTGATATCAGCATATCCTTCATGTCTGAACTGAAAAAGGCTACAATCAAATCAAGGCCTAAATCTGGAATATCCAAATGTTCTATTTTATTTAATTCTATTTACATAACACTGGTCAACTTCACAATAATAGTGTAATATGAGCGCATGTAAGCTGAATACATACATATAGCCTACAGAACTGTTTAAAACCAAGACATGCTTTGTTAAAACAGATTCGCTCTTGATTTACTGCACACACCTGGTAATATTTGTATTACAAAAAATTAAACTTTTCTATGGGTTTATCAGCAGTGGCAGCTGATGAAATAAATGTTTGGTCAGGCGCACGTCAGTTTTTGGATGCACAATAACCACATATAATATAACCCTATAACGACTAGGATACATTAAAGCACATGCACCACTATTTTAAAATATTAATTGAAATTTAAATTAAAATACATAGTATTTACATGCAATACACGTGTTTTTAGTTATTTATTTTTTATATGAAAATTTCATCCGTCTATCCTTCTAACATGCACATGTTTCCATGAATCTATTGTTAAATCAGGCATGTACCTGACAAGTGACTTTTCCACTGATAATATGGCCAATGAATTTAGAGCAGCAGTGAAGGTAGTATGGGTAGATCACATGGAATTAAAAAAAAAAAAAAAAAAAAAAATAGAAAATCAACATAAGGGTTAAAATACATTAAAATTAACACTCCTGACAGAAATCAAACTCCAATCTCGTGCATGGATGCCATTAATATTAACCACTGAGCTAACCTGCCCTATGTAGACATTACAGTTACATTACCTATTCATTGATTACATTTTTGAGGGCGGAGTTAATTCTTTTTGGGATGTGACATTTACTCCTGTGGGTGGTGCTTGGCCGCCAATTTTTGTGCCCCGAGATTCTACTACGCATGCGCCATTTATAATGAGGATCTATTATGGTAAAAGGAGAGCTTCGGGCACACGTGACTTGACTGCTCAAAAAACTAGCTTAAACATCACTTCAATGAAGACTATAAAAGGGCTGTATCGTGTATAGCTCATTTATTTACGTGTTAATGTATCTGTAAAATGATTGTAGGTTATGTCTTCATCTTCATCAAACAAATCTAGAAGTGGGGGTGAAAATACAGAATAATATATTTAAAGTTCTAAGCTGATCTGGTGTCTGACAACAACAAACTATTGCTAATTCTGACAATCACTTCCAGCTGACACATTCTGCTATCTGACACTGGAGATGATGTGACTGTAAAGCGGTTTTCCACTTCACTCTTAAATTATTTATCACTGTTTTTTGTATAAACACACGTTGTCAATGTTAATTCTAACAGAGCCCGGTAAGTTCCAGGTTATTTCTGCTGCTGGGCTCTGGGTTATATGGGACAGAATGTGGTCCCAGTGGTGGTGGAGGGTGGTCAGCTGTAGGTGCTGTATGTCTCCGAGTCAAACACTCACAGTTTGGGCTGCAGCTGATCCAAATGTGCAGGCGGCGTCCGTCTCTGGGACTTGTTTGATATTGTGCCCAGACAACATGCTGGATGAATAAGGAAAACCCTCTTTGCGGCATCTACATTTTTGCCGATAAGTTGTGCAGAGTTTGCCAGGCGCAGTGCTCTCAGACAGTGCATAGTTGAGTGGATAGTTTCTGTGAAGCCCAGATAAGGCTGCCGGTTATTTTGGTCCTGTTTGCCAGCGGCGCGTGTGAACTCCGCGACTTTCTAGTGGAAAAACAGAAGTTTTGATGCCTTCAAGTGTCGTCGGGAATATTGGCTTTCCAACTCCAATAATGTTTTTTTCTCTGTATGGGTCATAGTGTCACAGCATATGGATAGCTTCTTCAAAACAACAATTATGAGCTTCATATGTGTCAGATTTATGCACACCAAACCGCATAAAATGACTACTTCCCACCAAATAAATAAATACATAAATAAATGCTCTGTTAGCGAGACGGAATGTAATGTTACCAGACTCTCATGGAAGCAGCAGGGATCTTCAATAATAACTAAATGACTGACACTCTACTATCTGCTCTGCTGTAGTATAAAACAGCAGCCAATCAGGAGGCAGAGCTGTTGTGACGAACACCACCTGTTACTAACTGTTTATCATATAAATCTTTGACCTTATTATATAGTCTCAGTTTATTATTATTATTATGATTATTATTATTATTATTATTATGGTTCAAGCTATGTTCCTGCACATTTGATTTATTAAAAACACAAGTGAAATGGAAATTTATAGTATGTTAGTACATCAGAAATTATCACATTGCTAATATAAGTGAGTACACAAGTTAGGAATGGAGGTTGTGATTTATTTAACTTATTTTTTCAGTCAGTACAGTTTTATTGTTTCTGTTTTTTGTTAACGTGTGTATGTAATGTAATGTATGTGTATGTAACAATAACAATTATGTATAACAATTAAAAGAAAAATCAACTATAACAAGTCCAACATGCATATATTATGAGAATTCTAGCACCATCTAGTGAATTTTCATGGGTTTCAATGTTGCACGATATGGACTCCTGTTGGTCATGTGTAATAACTGAATGTAATGCTGATTAAAACAGATTTTGGTTGGTTCTTGCTTTTTATGTTAATATATTTGTGATTCTCATAATGACTGAATGAAAGTGATAAACTTTTTCCCATAGCTACTGTAGTTTGACCATGAAACAGGGCGATGGCACGCACATTCAGTTGTTAAATTGTGTGTTGGATCTTTAAAAAAATTGTGGATGAAAAAAAATAAGATAATAAATAAGATAACCTTTGAGTTCCCAAGAGGATGTTGGGAATAAATATCTTCTTGAGAGCTCACAGGTTGTGCGGACCTTATCTTATTTTCCAATCCACTCTAAGCTTTAAAAAAAAAAAAACACTGTATTTTAACATTCTTCATCCCCCACAACCATCAGACTGTATAATACACCTAAATAATACTCTATGTATACATTATGGAGATAAATTAATATTATCTACAGTAATTTTTTAAAGGTTTTAAGCTACCGTTAGCTTTGCTTTTGCTGTTTTGTAATGACCACATGAGTATTTATCAGTGTTTTTTCTTCAGGCCCTACGAGAAAATATAGGAACATAGTATTAAGACACACAATGTAAACTGTTAACTAAATAGCTATAGGCTGAAGGCAGTTTTAATGTGGTATGGATTCCACAACAAAAAAAGTAGAACAAACTAAAAGACACATCTGAAACTGAATGAAAATCATATACAGTCCCGTAAAAAAATTATTAGACCATTAAAAATTGTCGGAAACAATCATTATGCAACCAAGTACTAACTCCTGTGTTTGTCATGTGACTAAATCAGACAGAAAATACGGAATGGCTAAAAGCACTGTTTTTGGCAGTATAATGTCATAGCTATTGATAAGAACTTAAGTGATTTGAGGTATTATCAAGAAAACATGGAAAGTGGATAAATATTAAACATTTATGAGCTATTTTTGTTGTTATCATTATATTTGTCCAAACAAATGTTCCTTTAGTTGTACCAGGCATTAAAATGAACGACGAATTGAAGAAAACAAGGGTGATTTAATTCATTTTTTTCCGCGATTGAGTTGAAGGCATCTTTAATACAAAGGGAGTCTATACTAAATATTGAATGTTTCTATAGAAATATATTTTTCCTCAAACTTTTGTGTCTAACGCTGTACATACTTCCTTCGTTATGTGAGAAACTGAGAACGACACCTGTGTGGTCATTATAATTTTGCCAAAAGTTATAATGATCACACAGATGGTGCACAGGAGTGTATCTGTATCTCCAGTAGTGTGAACACGTGGGCTGTGTAGAGTACTCTGAAGTTTTTGACCACGTCACATGGATGGAGACATGATTTTTGTGGTGAGTCTGCTAATAACACACTGTCTAAATGCTAAACTGCAAGTAAAAGTTCTGCTTTCAAAACCATATTCATTAAAAAGTATTGTCAGAAAAATGTACCTCTAATAAGGAATATCAGAAGAGTCACTGCACAGTAAAATGGTCCCTGTCAGTGTTTTACTATAGTGGTTTTGGATGAATTCTACTGCTTTATTACTATGTATGTTGCATGGGGGCAGCCATGGCTCAGTAGGTAGAGCAGGTCATCTATCATAGTCAGCCCGTTGTGTCCTTGGGCTAGACACTCCACCCTCCTTGCCTCCAGCACCACTCACACTGGTGTATGAATGTCTGGTGGTGGTCGGAGGCACAAATTGTCAGCCATTCTTCCGTCAGCCCCAGGGCAGCTGTGGCTACATATGTAGTTTACCACCACCAGAGGGTGGATCAATAATGTAAAGTACTTTAGGTGACATGAAAAGCACTATAAAAATCTAAAGCATTATCATTTCATATGGATACATATTTTGACATATCCTCCTGACACCCAGCAATACATTTTTGTCCTCTATGGTGGACAAAGGTTTCATGGTTTTGCTTTAAAAATGCTGTCCACTGCAAAGGACATTCCATAAAAAATATAAACTTTTTTTTTTTTTTTTTTTAATATATCAGGAAAACTGTTACATCGTGCAGTTCCTGATCAAGACAGCTATTTAATGCAAGAAAAGCTAAAACTTTCACTTTGCTGGGTGTCAGGAGGATATGACATTTTTTTCAGGTCATGCAAAAGGAGTGTTAAGAGAGTGAAGTTATGCAAATATCACAATGTGGCTAGAAATATGACTTAGGCAATTATGCTGTGTAACAATATTCTAAAACGTCATCCTTTCTAGTGCTGAGAAAAGAAATACGGTGCATGGTTTTCAACTGACTTCAAATACATTAAGTATGATAGTGTTGGAGTTTGATGCTGTGAAGTATAAAACACCTTACATTGTACCGAAGTACAAAGATGATGTTAAACAATACATTCACGCCACATTACGTACACCCAGACTTTATCCTTTTTAATGGCAAATATTTTCAGGCATTGTTTCTTGTTTGTTCGGTGCATCTAAATCACATATTCCTGATAATAAAATCCTGTATTCAGCCTCTTGTGGTTAAAAATGTCCCATATTGAGGAACATAAATAGCATTCTTAAAAGGCACAGTATAGTGTTCACAAATAAAACATGAGTTAAACATGGACTTAAAATGTACAGTTTCATTATTTTCTTTACTCGGTCTACTGTCTGAATAGCTCAAACTGACAAAAAAAACACATTAACATGGAAGATTATGCACATATATATATAACAGTAACTGCAGCAACGTTTCATTGCATGAGCTGTGTAGATAAGGAATGTGGGTATTTTGAAAGGCATGAAGATTATTTTGAAGTCAAACTCAGGACTGCATCAGAATGACACAAACAGCTGATAACGCTCCTTCAAAGTTGTCAGGAGTTACACACTCTTTGAAGGACGTGGCAGAACCAGCTTCAGCCCGATATCTACCACACAGGAAGGCATGTAAGAGAGGGGGATCCAGATAAGCTTGGCATCCCAGCCCGCGCTGTATCTGGTACGCGGGTAGACGGAGGTCAGGGCATGCTCCATGGCGTTGGTCACCTTGGTGAGGTCAGTGTCGCAGACAGCATTCATAATCAAACGCTGGACTTTGATGTCTGAGAAGAAGAAGAAGCGGGAATGTTAAAGATACTTCATATTCGACAGGAGAGACTGATCAAAGCAATCAACAGATCAGGAGTTTTGGGACATTTTTGCAATAATTCTGTATTATGATGAAATTGGTTTGGCACAGAGAAAGAACGTCTGTAAAAAGTACTGACTTTGAGGGATTTTAAGGGATCAAGTTATACTTTATTGTGTTTTCATTGTCTGCTACCTTATACTTCTACTCTCCTATATCTCAGGGGCATATTTTGTTCTACTATATTTACTTTACAGCTTTAGTTAGCTTTTAGATGCATATTTTACACAGTGGATAATATAACAAATCTTTATATTACAACACTTTATTAAATGTTAAAGAACACTTTATTTCATTGTCATACATTGTAGGAAACCTAGCTTAAGCTTCCCATACTGTACCATATACAAAATATATGACAACTATACGAAAAGGCAGAAAAGAACATTTAACTGAAAACGTATATGCTGATATTTACTAGGTAATGAAAAAAAAAAAACATAATAAAAAAAAGTGCAAATAGAGTTCTCTTGGTTTTTACTCAATTATTAACATGCCACAACACTGATCTTTCATTATTAATAATCTAGTTAATGTCCCATGGTTTAGTGATATCAATCTAATGAATAAAATCTGTGCTTATAATATAATTTAGACAAGGACTTTGCTTGTAATGGAGTATTATTGGCAGTATTACAGGACTTGAACAGAGGCTCAAATACCAGAGGATGTTATATATTGTACAAAAGTATAAAAGCCCCTTAAGTAGAAACTCTGAATGGTGATATTGAGTTAAGTAAATGCAAATGAACTGAACACTTCCTCCATCACTGGATTAGCATCTACTTACACTTATCCAGGTACTTGTCCCCGTAACTGGCTTGTACTTCAGGGCTGAGCTGGTTCCACAGGCGGTGCAGCTCCCTCTCCAGGGGTTCCAGACTGGTCACCGCAGTCTTGAAAAATCCTGGCTCAATAATGCACACGTTGATTCCAAAGTAGTTTATGTCTCTCCTGAAATGAGGAAATTTAACAGCACAGTATGTTAAAAAGGAAAAATAATTATAACAGCAGAGTCAGGGTTTGTGTCAGTGGTTACAAGAACTGAAAAAAGTGTGAGAAAATTAATGGAAACGCAAGAATATCCTATAAAAATAGATGTTAAGCATAATAACCACGGTCCCCTTCCCAAAGTAAAAACTGGGGATGTATGGGTTGTACAAACTACTATCACCCAGGGCAACCAATCCATGCATTTCTATAAAAATGTATCTGTTTATCAGTGTCACATTTATCTTTAAAAGACAATCTATCAGGAATAACTGTAAGCTGAGATAGATAGATATAATTTATTTATTCCAAACTGGGAAATTTTAGTGCAACAGCAGCATGACACAGTAAAAATAAAATACAAGAATTAAAAAATAGAACACAAGCGCAAACACAGCACACATAAAAGATGAATAAATATCAATAAATGTAATGTGCAAAGTAAAAGTTTCTTTTTTCAGTGGGGAACAGGTGCATAAATAACATTAAAGTTCATAGTGAAAATGAGGGTTTTAAAAGTAGACAGAAGTGAGTTTATTGTAGAGCAACATGGAATGTGTCTTGTCTGTTAGAAAAGGTCATTTATTGTTTACACTTCCTCCTATCTCCTTTTTGAATATGCAAATTAAGTCATATGTTGTTGCAAGTTTTCATATTTTTTTGAAATCTATTTTATTGCACTATGGTAGGATTCTTTTGTCGCATATTTAAAATAAACTCAACTGAACTGACTTGACAGAATATTTGTATTCAAGTGTACACCTGGACTTAAAAATAAACAGAAAAGATCCAAGCAGACACAGGTCAAAGGTCAAGGATGCTGTGACCTCATGTGTGCTTATTCTTATGAACATCAGTGATATTTTAAGAACTGATGAGACTTTGAAATCCAGAGTTGACCTGTGAACTTTACAGGAACAGATAATGATACAAGGATGTTGGATGCATTAGACCAGGGGTGTCAAACTCATTTTAGTTCAGGGGCCACATTCAGCTATATCTGATGTGCAGAGGGCCAAAACCAGTAAAAATAATGACAGAACAATATATAAATAATTTCAACTCTAAACTTCTTCTTTATATTTTACAGTAAAAAATGTAAAATGACCTGATGAAAATGTTCGAATCTACAAATTATCCTTTCAAACAATGTGAATAATATCAACACTATAATCACTATTATGCTTTGTTTATCATTTCCACATGTACATTATAACTTACAGATCACATTGGATCGACAGATTCACACAATATTTAGTAACAGGTGGAATATTATTAAAATCGCACATACTTCTTTTAAGACATTTCAGGTAATTCAGATTTTATGCAGAATTATATTTTGTTTTAGTCTAAATACATGAAAAATTTTACATTTACAAAGACAAAAAATTGGATTTGGGATTATTTATAGGTTATTATGACACTGAATTAGTCTCAAATGTGGAACCTGAACTAAAATTATTGTTAATACATTTTTGCCTTTCGCAAATTCATCCCATGTTTGACACTCATGCATTAGACTGAACTTGTGTTTCTCGTTCCTACTGTATTTTGCAGTCGACTTGGGTGAGCTCGGCTGAACTTCTACCAGTATTCGTCCTCATCTGGTTTCGTCAGCGAGCTTTGATGATTACTGAAAGTCTCTCAATAGTATTTGGGTTCATTGCCCTTAAGTGTGTGTCATTGTTTCCTGTATGAATTACAAGAAGTGTTCGCTCTAAGCTGCGTCTCCAAATCTGATCCGCCTCACGGGAGTTTAAAGATTAAGACTTGCACCAACTCGCCATTATAATCAAAAATACCATCTGCGTTTCTGAAAGAGAAGAAAAGCCTAACTGGAGGAGTTATCTCTCTGTAATAAACCTATACAGATTTTTTTTTCCCAGTCCCTTTTTATCTGATATATTTTTAGGTTCAATTACCTGAGGCAGTCAGAGAAAGACTCCACTGCAAACTTGGATATGCAGTATCCACCACCGTTTGCAGCCACCCTTCCCAGCACCGATGCCACGTTTACAATGCGGCCTCTGGCTTTTTTGATAAGAGGCAAGAAAGTCATTGTCATGCCGATCACTCCATTCATATTGACTTTCAGGGTGCTGTGGAAATCTTCAACCCTCATCCACTCTGAAGGACCCATCGGTAAAGAGCGTCCAGCATTGTTCACAATCCCCCAAAGTCCTACGGAAAGACAGGCAAATAAATAATAACATTAGCAGATTAGATTTATAAAGCACTTTCCTATTTACACATACTCAAAGTGGATACTTCGGATCCATTATTCATTCACTCACACATTCACACTCTGGTAAAAGATGAAGAGAAAAGACATGGGAAAGATGTGCTACGTGAAGTTTGGATAAAAACTAGGGCTGTCAAAAGATTAATTTTGTTGATCGCAACTAATCTCGGAAATTTCATAGTTAATCGCGATTAATCTTGATTTACTTTGCATGTGTAAAATTGATA
>JAPSES010121248.1:0-16475 GCA_029822895.1 Maxillicosta whitleyi
ACTTGGAGTGTTTATCAGACTAGACCAGACCCAAACAGGAGTAACATTAACTCAAAAAATGATTTTTGCACAATAGGGCCCCTTTAATACCTGCTCCACTGCCTGTCCCTGCAGTTTCAGGGGCTCAAAAAGAGGGTGGGTATGTGGTGGCCCACATTAGGGATGGGGAACACATGCTGTTTTGAGAAGAAAAACATCTTATTTTAGTGACCCTCGCAAACTTCCTGGACTACTTTCATTTCGACCCAAACTGGACCAGAGCTCAGCTCACAGGACGCTGTGTTAGTCAGTGTGGATGTACTACACTGATGACAGGGATGCCATAAAGATTCATGTCAAAAATCCCGAACTATCCCTTTAAAGAGTATGGATGTGAGTGCCACAGGTCTGAAGTCCTTCATCTTCTTTGGTATGGGTACCTGTGTGGATTCCTTCCATGTCTGCGGAACACAGCTGGAGTCCAGGAGCCGCTGGAAAAGCAGAGTGGTGACATCACTCCACTGAGCAGAACATTTCCTCAGCACCCTGCCTTTGAGCCCATCCAGACCAGAGTCTTTGTTGCTGTTAATGCAGCTCAACATAGATTTCACCTTGCTTTTATCCATTGCAATTGGTTGACAGGAGGTGCTGGTGAAATTTGTTGAATCTGCTGTAGCAAATGTTCAACTGCTCTGCAAAGGTGGCAGGGTCAGAGCACTGCATCTGGGCTGGTTTCTGAGCTCTACCTATCATGATATTGAATCCCTGCCAAGCCTCCCTTGCATTGCCATTGGTGATTTTTTTCTTGCACTTAGTTTTTATAGTGGAGTTTGGCCATCCTGGTCATCCATCTGTGTGTCTCCTTGTAGGAATGATTTTTTTTTTGTTATTTAGACAGTGTTTCATGTCTTTTGTGAACCAAGGTTTGTTGTTTGGGGACAGCTTGACCTGTTTTGGTAGTATGGCAGTCCACCCAGAAAGTTAAATAGGAGATAAAGACTGTCAGTAGGTTTAGGTTCCCATCACAGCCCTCGAACTATACATCCCATTCAGTGATCTCCATGTAGCCCATAATGTCGCAGTGGTTTCATTGTTCCAAATCTTAATGTGTTTTATTTGTATACTATCTGTCTTCAGTTTTTGTCTGTATTTTGGAAGCAGCATGATGACATTGTGATCTGAGTGGCTGAGTGATGGGCAGGGCTTTGAAACATAGGCACCCGGTATGTTACCAAAGCACAGGTCTCACATTATATTAAGTCTAATATGTGATGAAACATACTGTTCCAGGTTTGGAAGATTTTCCATCCATCCATCCATCCATCTCCATCCATCCATCCATTGGGTCACAAGCAGGGAGTCCTAGACCACCAGATGCTTGCCATCGTGCCCCACCCTCAGGGGCAGACCCCAGTGGCCCGCGTCCGTGCCAGGGAAACAGTTTCCTTTCTTTTTGTTCCATAGCGGGTCTTGGGCAACGCTTTGTCTGGTCCTTCACCTGGGACCTATTTGCCTTGGGTGACCCTACCAGGGGCATAAAGTAAATGGACTGCACTTGTATAGCACTATATCTACACCTTGATACTCAAAGAGCTTTACAAAACCTCACATTCACCCGTTCACACACACACACACACACACTCATAAACCAGTAGGCAGCTACTATGCTAATGTACCATGCCAGACCCTACTGGGAGCAACTGGGAGCCAGAATTTGAACCGCCAACCCTTTGGCCATTGGACAACCTGCTCTACCAACTGAGCAACAGCCGCCCACATAAAGCCCCTGACAACTTAGCCCCCAGGATCATGAGGACACGCAAACCCCTCCACCCCGATAAGATGGTGGCCTAGGAATGGAGATTTTCATATCTGTTAAAATCCCCTAGCAGAAATATTGGCTGATCACTGTTGTGATATACAGCTTGGTTGTAACTATCTGCAGTGCATTCTTCTGCAAACAGGTCACCAGGGCCAGGGATATATGCTAAAATAACAGTAATTGTGTAACCCCTGTGGTAAGTAGTATGACCTGAATGACACAGATGACACATGATTTCATGATGCTGACTGCACTCAGTTTCTCTCACTGGAGCTGATAACCCATTGTTTGTTTACAACCATACAAATCCCGCTCCAATTGATTTTCGTGTCGTGAGAGTGTCTCTATCAAAGCGTACAATGTGAATCCAGCTAAATCGACATTGGTAATGTCCTCTGATAACCATGTCTCCGTGAAGCAAAAGAGACTCGTTTGATGGTAGTCCAAGTCAAATCTATCTATCTATCTATCTATCTATCTATCTATCTATCTATCTATCTATCTATCTGTCTGTCTGTCTGTCTGTCTATCTGTCTGTCTGTCTGTCTGTATATTTATTTATTTATATGAGAAATGAGGTAGGTAATGGTTAGAGAATTGACATTAGTTTGATATATAATACTAGTATAATATATATTAGAGATGGGTATCATGGCCAGTTTCCTTTATTGATTCAAGTTTGATTCATGATTTGACTCAATCTGATATTGATTCAATTTAATATTAATTAATTAATTGATTCAAATTCATTTAGTGATACCAAAGTACAATTTTGAGCTGTAACCTGATTATTTGACTACCACAGTCATGCAATACATCAACATTGGATCAATATTGAAGGAAAATAAATATGACATTTTAGCAATAACCTGCTCTTAAATAATGAACAGGACAGAAACATTGCCATGTTTCTATAATGACTTCATCATCTTTATTTTCTTTTATGGCTGGTGCTTCTAGCCTTAATCCTGTGACCCCGGGGCACTACTACCAATTTTGGCACCCCTGAAACATAATCAAGATGGGGACAAGAACAGGTCAGACAGGTCAAAGCTTGAGGCAGGGGTGGGGGCACCTTTCATGATTGCTGCTTTACTATTCCTCTAATTAGCCATAAGTGAACGAAGTTAATATTTCTACAATGATCGGCATATATAACCGCTGATATTGATATATTAATATTATAGTGGATATCCATCATTTTGTCATGGTTGTTTTTAAAGTGTGTTCACCCCTGGTTTAGACAGTCTTGTGTCATTTCATTTCTCAGGAAGATCTTGATGGATGACATCTTATGGATGTCGTGTTTCCTCCTGTGGCCGGTCCTTAAGTCTCTTCTATCTCTTGTTTTGAAAGGGGTCTACAGGTACATTTGAACCAGATTCTATTTGGTAAAGACAGTGTTTTCGGTCCAAACAGGAAACACGTGATGTGACTGTTAACTCAACCAGCCTCATGTTTTTGTACAATTATTTGACGTGATACCTATCATCTTTCTTTTCACGTGAGACAGGTGGGCACGCTCTTGTGCTTTCTATTGATGAGTTGCCACTGGATGTTAATGTTGGGCCATTTCTGGTTGCCCTACATCACATACTACAACAATAGTTAATAGTGAAGTAGCTAATTTAGTGATCCAGAGGTAAACTGCCACGACAATGAACAACTATGCATACATAATTTACTTCCTGTCAAACTAAGATGTTTCCATACACTTTTTTTAGTCAGACTAATGTAAACCTACTGAGTCTTGGAGGAACAATTCAGATTCTTGTCCCTTTGTAATTATGTGGCCACTGTTGAAAACTGGGGCTGATACTGATATTTAAATTAAGAAGCATTTTCTTTTATTGCAAGATATTGGGAGATATCATATTTGTAAAATGCTACGTGAACTTTAGCCTAAAAATACTCTGAAGCAACTGAACATACATTTAAAATATAGTTAAAGTATGAAAGAACAGACTTAGTTTCAGAGTTTCAACAACTTAAACAAAAGAAAAAAAATAACTGTTTACAGAAGACAAAGGATGACAGAAATGGAGATTTGAAATACAGATTAACTTACAGTAAAACTATGGTCAAATATTAATAAATACAAATAGCAGTCTTAATGTTGAGACAGATTAAAGGTGTCTGGTCTGTATGGCACTGCCCCAGACCATGGTCCTATTCATTGAAGGTAAATACACAAGCCTATAAAAGTTAACTCCGGTCTTATATATTGATATTTAAAATGCAGGATTAGTACCTTTAACTGTCTTTAAATATTCAACACATCCTCTTCAATTTCAGACCTATGATTGAGTCCCACTAAAGGATGTGAAAAAGAAGCGTAGAACCTAATCCTAGGTGGCTCCGTTCTCCGTATAATTTATTGATGACATCTTGGATTAGTTCCAGTTCCAGTTGAGTGGACGGCAAGAAAAAGAAAGAGGGTGAGGATGGGGAACGAAGAAGAAGAAAGAGACTTGAACTTGATGAGAGTCGGATTATTAAATGTATATTAATAGCAGGGCAAGCCCCAAAAATGCATTTCCAGATGTAGTTCTCCATTTATGGAACTGCGGTTATTTTAAGATGAACATGAATCCTATTTCTGTGTGTTACATGAAAGCTCTGTCCTCTAACTCGGGTCTGACTACACTTCACTTACCACAGGAACTGCTGACATTTGGAAATGTGGCAGCGTAGCTATATATAAATCCAACACAACAACAGAAAATAGCAACAAAAAAACCCAAAACAAAAGGGGGAAAAAATGAGCTTATTTGGCCAAGTTGTCAGGAGATCAAGAAAAGCAACAGAGATGTTGAATGCTGTTGGTTCTTTAGTTCAAATAATATTAGAAGAATATAAAAGTCCAAAGAACCAATGACTGGAAACGAGGGAGGAGTTATAAGCAGGATGCAGCAGTAAATATGGATCTTAAAACCTCTGCATTTGGCATTTTTTAATATCACAGTAAATTTGAGCTGCTAAAGGTTTTTTTTATGGGTATGAAGAAGAAAAACATAAAATGTAAAGGAATTGTAACCGCATTTACAGGTTGTATACACGAAGTAAGCTGCATCCACTAAAATTGCATTATATAATAAACATATGTTTGTGTCCTTATTTGCATTTTCACCTAAATTTATCTGGAAGGTTGTTTTATATGGAGTAAGATTACTGTCAAAATATTTATGTACATAAGATAGAAATGCAAGCAGATTAGTCTATAGTTGTGCAAAAAATAAATCTATAAACTCTTGAATGAGTTCAGTTGAACATAAAATGTATTGTGTGTAAGTTTTGACAATAATTCACTTCAATTAAATTTTAGCCCAGTATCACAACAGTCACCTCACAGGGCTTTACAGAAATTGTTGAATACAATTACAACAAGAATTACAAACAGGAAATGCCATTGATCTGTTGAATTGATGCATCTTCTGCTCAATAAATAATGCCTGTGCAGCGATGACATATTTTTTACAGTAGAGTCACATTGGTGAATTCGTATTTGTGATGGAGAAAGCATAATTGCAAAGTTACATTTTGTAATTCTTGATGTTAACAACTTTTCATTCCTAATTGGAATACACACAATACATTTTATGTAAAATTGAACTCCACCAAGAGTTAACAATTATTTATTTTTTTCACAACTACAATTATTTTTGCACAACTATAGGCTAATATGCATGCATATCTGTGTTATGCACACAGATATTTTGTCAGCTTCCTCACCCCCCCACAGTTTTATGTATTTCAAGACACAGCGGTTCAAACCTCTGAGCACAGTAATGATCAACTGCGTAGTTGTGATACTGAAGAATGAAGCATGGAAAAATAATAAAACAGAATGTTTCAAGCCCAGTTTTCTGCAAGAAGCCTTTATTTATCCTTGCATTTGGTTCATGTTTTCCTTGTTCAAAGACAAAAGAACATTCTATTCTGACTCCGACACTAATAATGATCATCACTAATGATGTCTGTGTGTGTTGGTGTGTTCATCTGCAGAGACCCCATTCTCTTTCTGAATTCTCTATATTCCTTTTGTTTGGCTGTGTTTGGGACGTTTCTACCCATCCATCTCCAGCCTTTTTGGACCTTCAGCCAATAACAGAACAATATGAAAACAAAGCCACTGGATGCACCACTCTGTTCTTTATCTCCTCACATTGGTTATGTCTCCACTCAGTCTATGCCATCTCATCTAAAATATGATGCTCATTTGTATTAAGGCTGGACTTCCAGACATTTACTGTACTGGTGATTTAGAAAACAGATGCCATCAGACTGAGCTTCATTGCCATTCGATTATTAGAAGTGGTACATGATAGAACCAAACATAGTTACTAAGGTTTTTCTAAGTTTTTGCAGACTGAGAAAGATTAAAAGAATATAATATAAAATATATAAAAGGTAAATAAGATAGAATAAGATTCCTGATAAAACAAACACCATAACATGAGCAGCAATGTCCAACTTAGACAGTAATAATACCTTTTTTGTTGTTTTGTTTTAGGGGCTACATTCTTGCAAATAATACAAATGTAGATAAAAGCATTTCCTCTGCTACTAAATAACTGCATTCGACGAAGCTAGCCCTGGATATCTGTCATGAACTGTATTTTTGCAGGAAAGTCCAAGTGACTTACTCATGTCTCAGGCTAATGTAAATTACATTTACATTACAAATCAAGCTTTGATTTTTTTTTGTATTTTAATATGAATATGATGACCACACAAACATCATTGTATTACAGTAAAACTATGTTCCTAGAGTGAGCAGTTGGTTATAGGCTGTTATGTAGATCTGTTCATTTGCATTTTTTTGGTTTCTGATGTTTTTAAAAATAAGACTATAATGTTTGTTTAAAATGTAGTGTCTCAGGAAGTTTGACGGGATCGATGGCTTGTCAATGAATGTGCATGTTTTACCGGAAAATGGATTTTACAACCATTTCTTGACTTCAGGGGGACCCGTGACCAAAAGTTCCATGCTGTTGCTTGAATATGTACAGATTTACACGGGGACGGGTCATTATTCCGAAGGCCCATTGGTCCAAAGGCCCTTTGGTCCGAAGGTCTTGGTCAGAAGGCCCATTGGTTCGAAGGTTAGGGTTAGGATTAGGGTAACCCTAACCCCCTGCCTGCTCCCCACCCCAAAAAAAACACTCCAAGCAATTTTCGGACCAATGGACCTTTGGACCAATGAATAGTCACACATTTACACAGTATGCAGCAATAGTACAGTAAAAGTGATGATATTTATTCATTTCAACAACACTGCAATAAATAAATATGGTTCATGCTGGTTCTTTAGTTAAAATGCAGAGATGGACGAAGGGGGTGTGAATGATACAGAGAGAGAATGATAAAACACATGGACATAATAATGTCGTGGTCCAGAGAGAGGACGCAGACAAGGAGACACCATCCAGCAACAATAATGGCCAATAAACTCACTGTCAGGAGACTCCCCCACCCCTTCTCTTTTTTTTTTTTTTGTCTTTCTTCCCCTCTTCCTCCTCTCCCTCCTCGTTCCCCTCCTCTACCTCCCCCTCCTCCATGATCTTGTACTTGTTCTACCATCAGGGCTGGACTGCATGTCCTCCTGTCCTCGTCCACCTGGGCTCCCCTCCATTAGCTAGATTATTGTAGTCACTACAAGTGGGTCAGCAGATTGGCCATAGATTAGTAAGAGAGAGAGAGGGAGCGTGGGAGTGAGGAAAAGAAGAACGGAGGCATAGAGGAGGAAGGAAGGAAGATAAAGATGAGGGAGGTTAAGATGAAGTGTGACCGGAATGATTAAAAGCTTCATGAGGAAACATTTTGCACCTGCGTTATCAGCTTAAATCACAGCTTAGGACTGTAATAAAAGCCTGGAGCCTCAGTTAGTTCAGCCTGTGTTCCCAAATGAAATTCAGGCTTCATTAGTTATTGGTGCACAGAAAGAGAAAGCAAATAGTCCTGGAAACAAAAAAAGAACTGTATGCCGTGAAGAGCTGAACAAGCATTTATCCAAAGAAAAGCCTAACCTAAATTAGATCTAACGTGTTTCACCTGTTTTCAGTGTCGCTTTATAGATGCTTGGATCTCAGGTGTTTATGTGGTGCATTTATGTGTATTTTATACTAATACATATTTGACTTGCATTAGACAACCACAGTTTACAAAATAAACTGATTTTGACTAACCCTTGGATCTACATTGTCTTGTATATGTTTGAACTTTAATGAAAGTATTCATAACATATGCTTTTTGGACTTTTAGCTCATTTTCTATATTTACCCATTTAGGTGTTTGAGTTGTTTGAGTTATGGGTTTTATGGAACTTTTAGCTGATGTTCTTCTGGTTACCTGGTTATAAAGAATGTGCTTATTGCTACAACACAGTGGATACTGCAGCTGCCTGTTCACATACCATCAGTTTGATAAAGAGCATAAAGACTGGACTGTGTTAAATAGATAAAGGTCATGTGGTCTGATGAGTCCAGAATGACCCTGGTCCAGAGTGATGGGTGGATCAGGGTGAGCAAAGAGGTGGATAAAGTGATTACCCATCATACTTAGTGCCTACAGCACAAGCATCTGGGGACAGTAATTACCCATCATGCCCAGTGCCTGTGGGGGCAAGGTCTTCTGATCTGGGGTTGGTTTAGGTCTGGGTTCAGTAACATTCTGAGTCCAATGAGTTCAGCTGAATTTGAAAAGAACAAATGACCAGGTTTTATATAAATGGATGTTTTTTTGTTTGTTGTTTCTCAGTGGCTGTTTTTTTTTTGTTTTTTTTTTTTTACTATAGTGTCATAAAGTGCATGATTTTGTTATTATTGGGGCTTTTAGATCCCCCCTCCCCTCCCCCCCAATCTCTGTAACTGGTGTCATTTCTCCATTTTCCCCTCCATTTACCATTTTGTGTAATCCCTCCTGTTGTCTCATTGTGTCACTTATATATTTCTACCAGTAAAGTCACTTGCTTCACTAGAAACAATGTACATTAATAAGTCCATCCATCCTCTTAGTCCCTTTCGGGGTCGCGGGTTAGGGTTATCGCAGTTCAGTTCATCGCAGGGCCAGACAGAGAGACAGAGAACCATTCACACACACATGCACACACTAGGGCCAATTTAGTGTTACCAAACAACCTATTCCCCAAGTGCATATCTTTGGAAGTGGCCGGAGAGAACCCACGCAGTCACAGGGAGAACATGCAGACTCCACACAGAAAAAACCGATAGTCCTTCTTGCTGTGAGGCACGAGCGCTAACCACTGCGCCACCGTGCTGCCCATTGGGCGGGAGCATTAAGGGTCTTGCCCAAGGATCCTCCCTGGCAACTCAGTTTTTTGGCATTTTTGGGTTATTTTTTGCATGTGTTTCTGGCCGGAATTGAACCAGCGACCCCATGCATTCCAAGCCAGCCACTGAGCCAGCCAGCTGATAAGAGTATTAAATCTAATTAAAAGTCCCTACATTTTGAAATACATATTCTATTCCATGAACATGTGGTTGTGAGTGTGTTTTGCATTATAAATACTGTGCAATCTTTTTCATTACATTGGTTTCTGTTCATTTTAATATTAGAAGCGTTGTAAAATGTAGGACATTTTATAGAACATCCCTCAGGCTCCGATGGTGAGGTTAACCTCTGACTTTTCTGTGCTCTAGTGCCTGAAAAAGTATAGAACCCATCCCAGCTTCTGGCAGCACAAAGGAATACATTGACTAATAAGCCATGACTGTGAAGAATAAGTTGGTTAACATTTGAGTTTTGATAAGCTGCAGCGTTGGCTGATGGCACAAAGTGTTGCTGATGAAAGGATTTGAATGTGATTCAGCATAAAAACCCTCCATCTGTCTGTTCTCAGTGGTTTTTCCTCTCTTCACTTCCACCTAATGATCCTTTGTGCTCTTCCTCTAGT
Organism: Maxillicosta whitleyi; assembly: GCA_029822895.1. NCBI lineage: Eukaryota > Metazoa > Chordata > Actinopteri > Perciformes > Neosebastidae > Maxillicosta > Maxillicosta whitleyi. The sequence goes on from JAPSES010121248.1 coordinate 9,717, forward strand.
GTGTGGCTCTCATCATTAGCCTGTTTTCCATGCACTGCTATGAATATTGTTTGAATGCATTGTGGCGTGCAGGATCTACAGGAGACATTAAGACAGGGAAGCATTGCTCAAAGTAAGAGTCGCCATACTGTAAATGTCTAAAACAATCATATGTACAAAACAACAAACAGCCCTGCAAACACAGTACATGATCACACCCTCATATTTCATTGGCTAAAGAACATCCAATGTGACAGCTTGCCTGTCACCGATGTGGAGGCGAATAGGATGAATATAATATGTGACTAAAGGAAACTCAGAAGGGACGCACGACTGGTTAGTTTGTCATGTGACAAATGACAGGAGAGAATATGATGGATAGGATTGTCCGTGATGTAAGAACCACATTATTATCACGTGTGGGAATCACAGACTTTAAAAGCAACCCTGTGAAGGTGGATCCAACAAAAGGTTAATAAAGTAAGAGTTTTATAAGGGAAGATTTAAAGGAGTTTAGAAGGATCTGATCACCCAAATGCAACTGAACATACAGTACATCATAATGTTTTCAAGAGTCTATAGTTTATAATAACTTAGTGAACACCAAGCAGGAGTTTTCAGGGCTGTTTGTAGAACCTACCCCAAAGCAGGACCTCAGTTAGACCCCATAAAAAGTCCCTTTAATTTGACCTGTGGGGGTGGTTCCTACAGTGGAGACTTGAACCAATGGCCCTGGCCCCATGAAAGTAGGGTAACTATGGTCGACTATATGATGGCAACAGGGGGCAACTAAAGGTTTGAAACAGTTTTTTCCCCCTGTACAATCTTTACCGTTTATGCAGTTTCCCCCAATGAGGCATCCACTGTTTGGGTTGTAGCGTTGATTAATATTGTGCAGAACAACAGCTAGAAGGTAATAACTCAGCAACTAACTGACGCAGGAAGTAGGTCCACATTTCATCGTCAACCATCAGTTTCATAGAAAGCAGAAAGACGGGATGATACCAGGATTCATCAAGTCCAAACTGTCAAAGAGAGGTTCAGGGAACATGAGACATCATGGACATCATGGACACATGGATGAGCCATGAATTGACATGACATGAGTCCAGATATCAACCAAGATGACCATATTTGGGATAAGGTACAGTTATCCGATTCTCTCATCAAAGATACAAACTGGAGAGAAATATATGTATTCACAGCCTCTAATATCATTATCCGGATAGTATATTTACCGAAGTCATACATTATATGGACAAAAGTATGTGGACACATGGACAACAGGAGTCTGGGATACAAAACAATAATGACAAATGTCATGTTATAGTTTTATATTGGGATAAATATATTGATTCTTAATATTGATATTGATATTGATGTTTCTATGTCAAATCCTCATGAACAGGACATCTTACAGCTGTAGACATGATGTGTTCCAATATTTATGTCATTATAGTTTACAAACATCAATATTTCCTTAAGGTTTAATGGGAGATTTCCTTCCCTAGTGAGATATGCAAAGGTAGATGGTTAGTTGTGGTAGAAAATTATTATTTACAGTCAAAGCATGAATAATATTTTATAAATTGAGGGGGTTAACATTTAAAATCATAGTCATGGGTAAAAAAATAAATAAAACAATGATGAGAGAAATGACGTCAAAACCATCTCTGAGGCATTTTGGAAACAAAGATAAAAATATAAACAAAAATAACCAATGCAATGATATTTATCCTAATATCAAACTTTGTCATAGCTTAGTGTTTATTGTATATAGGACATCATGGTAACATTGCATTAGATTGTAGCTGAACACTAAAAAGACAGCACTCAAACACTCCACTGCACAGGTGTCTCCAGTCTTTGAGGGCCGGTATCCTGCATGTAGGAAATATTTCTGGGGGCTGGAAGAGAGAAATATCTAAAACTGGCCCTCGAGGACCAGAGTTTGACACCCCTGTTCCACTGAGTTACCATGAAGCATTTTTTTTTGTCATTATGTGTTCATGGAAAAATGTATTTCAGATTACCTTGAGAGAGTTGTTCCTTTTCTTTTCTTCTTACATTTATCGGCCACTAGCTCAAACAAACTGACTAAGCGCTTCATTCTGGGTTGTCAGGTTTTCATTACAAGCACAAGCGTTTGCTGTTGCCAAATCATCAACAAATCAAATGACATGATACATAAGTTTCGGGTCCCCTGATGGCTGTGGGGCCCTAAGCAGTTACTTGGTTCGCTTATAGGATGGGCCGACTGTGCATCTGCATCAAATTTCCAACAGCCTACAAAAGTGGGTGTTCTGATTGTGTGTGCAGTCATTGTTTTCATTATTCCTCAGATTTGACTTAAGGTAATGGGTAATGGTGACGCAGTGGATGTACATTCTGTGTGTTGTGCTGGTGATACCATTTGTCAACTTGCCCTGCCTCACCTCGTCTGTTATTCAGCAAATTAATTTCCAACTTTACATACCACATAATTTCTTTGCTGATAAAATGAACACCATCGTCGGCTCCATTGAGCTTTTCTCAGTCTAGCCATCGTATTTGCATAAAAATACTAAATTGGAAGCCCAGCCAGGAAATGATGAAACAATATTCGCAAAAAGAGGCAAATTTTTATTTTTTTTATGTCAGTTTAAGTGCAGTCTGTTTGTCTGTCCTTATGATTCACTGGTCAGATACTGGGCTAAATTATCAAAAACAACCAAAGTGACCAATAAAATGAACAAAAATTAATAATAAACTAACAAAATAAGTATTGTGAACAAAAAAGCCACAAACTGAACTAAATGTAAAAAAATGAATGAATGAATGAATGAATTAATTAATTGAAAACAAAATGTAGGAAAAGAAGCAAAATAACCAACTAAATGTACATAAATGAATAAAATATTTACAAAATGATAACATGGAAAAATATGTAAACATTTAATACATTTATTTAATAAACAAGTATGTGAATTTGGGCCCGGTAGATTTTGGTTTGGGCTCTTTTTTTTTTTCAAATCAGTCCATCTTTTTGACACCTGGTCCCAGGCTTTAGGTAGAAATTTAAAGTAGGAAGTCCACTTTTCTTCTAAGTTGTATCTATTGTGTGGCAATGAACTTGCACAAGTACATATTTAATACGAGGGGATTCTGCACCTGATACTCTGTACTGTATGTCGTGTTTTTGTACTGTGTGTTTTATGTCAATTTGGACGTTGGAGTCTGCAAATAAAACTTTGATAGCTGTGCGGCTGGCACCACAGGCAGGAGGGCGAGCGCTGCAGGTGCAAGTATTGTAGTAACATAGTGTTAGACTTGTCTGTCCCAAATAATAATAATAAAAAAAATGTTATTACAGTTATTGCAGTTTTTTAGTCTACTCATTCAATTTTGTTCATTTGTTCATTTCATATATCTATGCAAGACACTTAGTATACAGTTGCGTTAGCTATGTGTTTGTAATGGTGTTCTGACATTTTACACCTTTGAACAGTCACGCAATAAAAACATTCTTACGTGATGATAAAGCTGGAGATTGTTGTCTGTGCCCTTTCTCTTTTTCCTCATTGTTCACAGTAACTTTGTATCTTGAAAAGAGTTTTTAAAATCAAACGCTTCCTGTATTTTCAAAGTAATCATACATATTTTGACCTCTAATTTTGACTGTATTCTCCAGATGCGGCAGCATGTGACCCCCCCCCCCTCCCCACTACAGTTGTCGCAGGTTGCATTGTGCTGACATTTTTGTGGCTATACTATTGGAATTACAATTCAATAGTTATATTTGGAAGACAGTGTGACTCTTTACTAGATGCTGTAGCTGTTGGAAAATGGATGAGTGGACTGAGGAAGATACACAGATGGACAGATAAAGCCACAAAAGGAAACAGACAGAGGTGAGGTGAGGACAGGAAGGCTGTGCTGTTGGATTCTGGGATGTCTTTTCCATATAACTGTGTTATAAGGACTAACTAACTATTAAGTTATAGATACACACACACACACACACACACACACACATTTATATAACATATAGCACATGTATTTATTTATTTGTGTGTGTGTGTGTGTGTGTGTGCGTGTGTGTGTGTGTGTGTGTATGTGTGTATATAATGTGTGTGCTTTCTAGTGTTGTGTTTTTATTGTCTGCAGGAAGTTAATTCCATCTCTGAGTGTGTCCTTGTGAGGCTCAGCTTCATGTATTAGGATGAACAAGTATGTATGAGTAAATGTGAAACAGCTTTGTCCTCCATTCCGTCCTGGTGTGTTGATCAGCTTCATGTGCTTTAGTTTGGGAACCCTCCTCACGCAACCTCCCTTCAAGGTCGGGCCTCCCCCGTCCTCTGCTGCTTTTCATTTGGGCCCCCTTCCTCCCTCGCCCCTCCTCTCTCCCACTTCCAGACTTCCCAGTCCTTCCCTCTTCTCTCCTCCCTCACTCCTCCTTCTGGTCCTCCCCACAGCCCTCTCCCCCCTCCTCCCAGTTCTCCTCCCGGTCGTCACCCCCTCCCCCATCAGCATCATCCACACTGGCACAGACTCTGACAAACACAGCGCACGCCTTCCTGTCATTTTCAACCGTTTGTTTGATTCGGTCCATTTGTCCTGGGCTGTTTCTTCATTCCAGATGAAGGGAGATGGGTCCGTTTCCACCGTTTTCATCTGGCTCTCATCAGGGGCAGCAAGTGTTTTTGCATGGACTGTTTTTCAGCAGACATCATTCATCATCTGCTTTTAAGTTTGTTTGTGTAACTCTGTCTGACAAAAAATTGCCCTAATATTTATAGGATATTGCTCTGGGGATTAATAGCATGTCTGTGGCACTCTAACATGAACTTTCCTTTTGGTATCCTGATAATGTTAGAAGTTTCCCATGGGATCCGTCTAATTAATCACTGACTATAGTATAGAAGCACCTCTTATTCACTCATGGTTTTTTTCAGCTTTACATTCTGGATTTGTAAAGTGGATTCAGGAAACTGCTGGTATACACAACATGTATTTATTTAATCAATGGGTAAAAAAAATTCCAACAAAAGCAAAAATATTTGGCTATTTGCCATATTTTTAATGTGTAGTCAATTAATTCATCAGGCCTTTATTACCCGTGTGAATCTCTGGATAGTGTCTCCTATCACTAAAAGATCTGGACCTGATAATATGGATAGAATAGAATAGGAAAGAATAGAAAAGAATAGAATAGAATAGCCTTTATTGTCATTTTATGAGTTCAGTCAGTCTAACAATATTAATAAAACAACAATACATCAGAAAGTTAAAATAGAGCAAATGTAAAATTAGAAAAAAAAGAAAGGAAAATAGAATATGCATTTTACAAACTAAAATAAGAATAGAGCTATAGAAGTAGAATTAAAAATTAAGTGGACATAAAATATAAATAGATAAAACAGTATGTATCAGTATGTATATCTATTATCCATTATTATCTATCCAGTATTAATAATATTGACCATTTATTTATTTTAGAGACCTGGCCAAGGTATCATTCATACAAAGTTCAAACAATACAAAACACATACATGATACACTATGGACAACAAAACACAATAAGTTATTCAACCATAATGGACTCAAGAAAGAGTGACATCCCTCCTTCACTGCATTCTCCATTACACTTAATCATTAACAGAAATGTATGTATGTAGTTTTACAGTTTTTTGAAGATCGTTCCATGCATGGTAGGAAAATGCTGTTTTTCCAAAGTCTGTCAGAACCTAGGCAACAGAAACATAACAGGAACATAGATGGAAACTACTTGAGCTAACAGAAAGAAGATTACTGCAGTATTTTGGGAGTTTACCCAGCAGCATCAACATAAACCCATGTTTTTGTCTACGAAAAGTTAATGATGTCCAACCCACTAAACCATAGAGTGCAGTAGTGAGTAAAAGATTTTACATTTGAAATGAAACTTAAAGACACATGATCCACTGCGTTGAGGCTCCTTAAAGTGGAGGTACCTGCATGTCTGTACATTATATCACCAAAATCAATCACAGACAGAAAGATGGCTTCAACAAGCTTTTTATTTGAAGAGAATGTGAAACAGGATTTATTTCTAAAAGAAAAACCGGTCTTCATATTTCATGTTATACAGGAAGACAGAGCACATACACAACAACGATGTTCTGATCACAGCTATTGGTTGTGGGCTTATGGTCCCTTGCACTTGTTTTAATACGTGTGGTGACAGATCTTTTAAAGCGTCTCTGGAACAATCTTCCTCTGTATGCTGTATGTCTTATGCTCCATGGACTCTGTTGAGTCAAGACATTACTGTTCAAGTAGGCATTTTGGATCCAAACTGCCTCAGGGCTTCTACAGCTGCTTGTATTTAATGTATTTATTGTATCGTATTATGTTTTAATTGTGTTTTGTACTGTGAATCACTTTGTGACTCCCTGTCTGTGAAACGCGCCCTATAAATAAAATGTACTTATTTGTGCAACCACAGGTTTTTCATGGTCATAGTTCAACTAGGCTGAAATGTTACAGTGAAGAGTTTTCATACAGCCAATGACAATTCATCCAGTCAGAGGAAGGCGTTATCCACAACAGGGTCCTCCTTATGTGTTTCCACTTGATGAGCAGACAGTGGTTTTAGACAGCACCTTCTGCATAAATTTTACATGATTCTCTGATATTTGAATAGTCATTATATCATAATATTATGTAGTTATTTATTAAGTAATGTATGGGCTGAAATATGTGCCATCAGAAACTGAATTCGAGGAATTTATAATTGAATTTGAATAGCTAAACTTGAAT
>JAPSES010121266.1:0-16474 GCA_029822895.1 Maxillicosta whitleyi
TGTTCCTTGTCTCAGAGCGAACATTTCCTGAAAATTTCATTAAAATCCATTCATACCTTTTTGAGTTATCTTGCTAAGAAACAAACAAACTAACTAACTAACTAACTAACCCTGGCAAAAACATAACCTAAAAAGAGAATTGTGTTAAATTATGCTTAAAATATGAAGAATTTCTGCAAGATATTTTACATAAAACTGATGAACTTGGTATGAATTTGCAAAGTGTGAAATTAATTAGTCTGTTTTGTTTTTTGTTTTTTATCAGTCCATGTTACGCACATGTTAAAAAGGCAAAATAGGGAGAAGTAACAGGAAAGAGAAGTGAAATAAAACAGGCTCTTAATCTATAAATAGAACAAGAGCTGAGGACAAAAAAAATGGGCGAAATATCCGGAGCTGTTAAAACATTATCAACAGCATTAATTAAAGAAGACTGGACTCATCATTGTTAAACAGTTAAGCGGTTCGAAGTTAATTATTAACAGAAACAGCTTTAGTCTAGTCACACTATCCAATACATTGGTTAATGATTAATAGAATTCAGTAATGGCTTTACGATGAGTTTTTATCACCTTAACAACAAAAGCGTCACCTGGCAACCGGACAATAAGCACATATAGCCTTTAAAATACCCTCATTTTCTTTTAACAGCTGTTGTGTTCATAAGAGTATAGCTACACAAGCCCCCTATAAGACATTACTTTAAGTTCACAGGGGAGAAAAACCTGCTTGTAGTTCATGAGCCACAGTCAGACCAGTAAAATAATAACATAATAACCTATAAATAATGTCAACTCCAAATTTTTGTCTGTGTTTTAAAGTGAAAAAAAGTAAATTACATCATTATATCTATAAACCAGAATTAAAAAGTATGAATAACCTGAACAACCATGGATAAGCTGAGATGTCTTAAGAAAAATAAGTGCAATTTTAACACTATTATGCATCAGTGTCATTTACAAATGTGTATTACAACTTACAGATCACAGTGGTTCTATAAATGCACAAAATATTTAGTACAAGGTACAATATTGATAAAACTACCCTTATTTTTCTTAAGACATCTCATATTGCTCATACTTGTTCATGTTATTTACATTTTATTGTTAAAAGACAGTTTGTATATATAAAATTCTTCCTGTAATTGAGCTTTTTTGCTGCCAAATGAAGACAAATACTTGAAGTTCTCAGTATTTACAGGTTATTATGATAGTATTTAGCGCTAACTCACTTGAGATTGAATTAAAATGATTGTTAGTTAAATGTTTACTTCTTAGGTTGTTCATATTTGTTCAGGTTATTCATATTTTGCAAAAGGATTGTTTGTAAATATAAATATTTTACTGTAATTTAAATTTTTTACACTAAAACAAAGAAAAAAATGTGCAGTTCTCATTATTTATAGGATATTTTGATAGTATTTTACTGGCCCCACCCACTTATGAATGAATTTGTGTGTTTGTTTTCCCTAAACTAATAATATCATCAGTGTAATTTTTGCTCAGATTCATCCCACAGCCCAGATTGGACCCTTTAGCGGGCCACATTTGGCCAGCGGGCCGCATGTTTGACCCCCTTGTTTTAGAGGAACTTGAGTGAAGGAAGAAAAATAAATATCTGTTCCCAGCAGCGAGTGTCTTGTGTAGCCTGATATTACTGATTTGATGGAAATAATTAGTTTTAATGTAATATAATGTGTAATGTGTTTAATTGTTTGAACATCAGGTTCATTCTCTTATGACAAATTCAGAACCACAGATACTTTTACCATCACATCATCTGAACATGTGTAGTCGACCGCCTCCAGAAACACTGTAACATGTGCACGAGTCCTTTCATTCACACATCGTACCACTTTAACAACAAGAACATGGCTGGGTTTAGTTTATCACCAACTTTAGTTAAATAATAATATGTACATGTAGAATCAAGTGGCTGAAAACACTGTATTCTTCTAATCTAATCTAATCTACTTGAATAGAGTCTAAACATGATTAAAAACCTGTTTTCTGTCCTAAAACCCATCACTTTATGTCAGAAATCAACAACAAGAACACAAACCTGCACTTTTGTAAGGTGTTAGTGAGCAGAAATTGTTCAAAAATAACAATAATAATGGCTAACTGATGAGACAAAACATATTCACAATGAATATATTGTGAATATGTTGCTGCAAACAGGTTGGATATTGAATTTTTGTTCCTCAGATCCTCCAGAGAGTATTTCAATATAGCAATTCTGGTGTTTTTCTTTTTTTTGTCTTGTTTTTGTTTTTGCAAAACCAGAACTAATTTGAATTTATTTGTTGTATCACTCAACCCCCTGCAGAATTTGTTTATTATGTGTAATTTTGGGCTGTTTATTCATTTATTGAACTAGGCTACACAGTAAAAACTAGCCTATCACTGCCATCCTTTAGGAACACTGTTACCATAGCAACATCATCTCCAAAACCCATGATACTGGTGATGCACGGTGTGTGAAATGCATCAGATCTGACGTCAAATAATGATGTATGTATCGTCATTTCTTTCGTTTTTCTTTTTTTTTTTTTTACATTCTGACATTAACACTAGTCATTTCTAGGATGATAAACACAGCATCATCGTTACACCTGTGATCTGTGCAGACGAGAACGATAATAAGCCCTTCCACCTGACACCTTTTCAGTTCCAACCCTGCACCGACTGAACCAAACAGACAAAAGATGTAATAGATTACTTCATAGCTGACACCTGATAATGTCATGCGTGTTATCTACTCTCTGCATCACACGTATGTGAGCGAGGCCGTCTTTGACCGACAGTAACCTCAGTGCTGGGTGCATCAGCAGCGCTCCACACATCACATTCTGGAGCCGTGGGCGTGTGCGCACGAGCGTATGAGCGCCGGCCTCTGCGTGTCATGTGACGCTGTGGTGTGGTGGCTCTGCGTTGTCGTTCCTCGTGGTAATTGGCTGAGGCTGATCTTTCTATAACACACTGATGGCACACTTGGGATGAAGTATGAGAGCATCTACACATGAGGGATGATGACACATTAAAACAAAGAGCATCATTGAATAAAATGCTCATTTTTTAAAAAAAAATCTGATTTCTATCATTTTTTTCTACGACACATTGGTTTATATGTAATTTATCACTCGCCCATACTTACACATTTAACTTAATGTGTTGAATTATGGGAATTTACTTTTAAAACCACAACTAAAAAAATCATTTTACAACAAAAAACAGCCGTATGTATCATAAAGAAAGCAGGGTGTTATCATCCTACTTATCCATTATTTTCAAATTTTTCGTGTTTTAAAGTTTAGACACTTGGTTTATTGTAGAACTATGTAAATCATGCTTAACCATTTCATGCATAGTAAACAGTGGACAGTTATGCTACAGCGTTTCTCTTATATATTCATGGATTTAGTTGTTTTAGTTCCATATCAGCCAACAAAATTGGACATTTATGCATCATCAAACACACTGACATTCATACTATTACTGTAACTTTACTGTTCTGCATAAACCTGATCTGCAGTAACATGTTTGAGTGTAAATCAATTGCTTGTTATTGTTATTAGACTTTAATTAAGAGGATTTTTTTTTTTAAACAAAAACTTTTTTTGAAATTTTTTGCATTTTATCTCCATGAAGTAAGTAGAGACTAGTATTAGAGTATGTTAAAATATGAGAAAAACATCAGACTAGCAGCATTAAAAATGTTGTTATTTCATACTTTTCACACAATATGTCAATAAATACATGTTTCTTTGCTTCAAAAATTAAATGCATAGTGTCCAACTGGGCGAACAGTTTTGCAACTCCATGAAAAATAGGTTTATAAGGAAAAATATGGAACTGGGTTGTGTTTTTCACGTCTAAAGTGGAATTAGAAATACTCAAGGAAAAGAAATCTTGATTAAGGTTGTCATAATTCATGCATGAAAGGGTTAAAGCAAAGAACAAAACTATCAGATTGTATGCAAATGTTTTTTGTAGTGTCTGAAAGTAAACGCGGATTGAGAGATACATGCAAATTGATGTTACAAAAGGCTAAAAAAAAGAAGTTAAAAGAAACTGTATTTGTTTTAACTAATAAGGACCCAGTGTGACATTTGTGTCAGTTCCCAAATTATGTTTCTCTATATTTAACCGTTCTTAATGCCTTCCGCACTCACATCCTGTAGACAAAAGCAGTGGAATGGGGTCAAAATGACACAGAGGAATACACAATGCTAAAGTGATTTATTACTATTTATTGTAATATCCTCTTTGGTTTGAGTTTTTTTCTGCGTAAATCGTGCATTTTCCGATATTTAACTCATTGGTCATGTAGATGTTCACAAAAGCTCAGAGTAAAGTTGAGGATTATTACATAAAAAATGGGCTTTTTCAGTAAAATCTATCATTAACTGAACATAAACCCAATGTTTCCATCCACTGTCATTGATCCAACTCCATGGGTTTTACTGATGAATCAATGCTGTAGAAGATAACGGTGTTTCCATGGTAACCATGGTGCTTCTGAACGTCCAAATGGGTCATATCTGATGAGCATGAAAAGATGAATAACTGTAATTTACACCAATTATTTACATGTATTGATAGGATTAGTGGATCAGCAGATATTAAACAGTTTATATGGATGATTTGGGTCTTTATGGGTTAAAGGGGTTCAACCGTGGAATAATATAAAGGATTATATGCACCCGTATTTGAGAGTCATGGCTGTAATTGAAAAACAAAAAAATAAAGGTAGCTGTAAAGTAGTTGGATATCACTCAGCGTTACTTCTTCTTGTGCCCTTTTCAGTCACATTGTATTGTTTCTTTCTTCTTCTGTTGTTTTGAAATGCTTATTTGACTGAAAATATAACTAACCAACTAAATGTTTCTTATAAGGCAACACCAATTTAATTTGTTACTTCTCGGATTCACCGCTCCAAATTTTTTTTAGCGTTTAAAAAAAAAAAATGGCTGAAGTAAAAAATCCAATTGAAAACAATATATACTCTGGGATCCAATAAGAGAGCTTCTTTATGGTCACATGTTAGAGAACAACCAATCAGAAAGAGTAAAAAAAAAAAAGTAGTAAATGCAACTCATAAATTCAGTTAAAACAATGTCCTTTATTCGGAATCATAGTAATAGATCAAAGAAAGGGATTCAATGCATAAATCTTTGTCATAAAAAGCTGAAAAATAAAATAATCCTGGTATTCTTTATGGCGTGTAAGGACAAATCTTCATTCCAGACTTTTTGCAATTTTTTTTTTGCCCTGTCGCTCCAATTAAAAAAAAAAAAAAAAAAATTAAAAAAATCGAAGAATCAACAAATTAAATTGGTGCAAACCCTCAGATGTTAATATTCTATAATGTAACATCTCTTGGATGTTGCGTGTGTGGTTTCCACTCTGTTTGACCTGTTGAACTGCACAGGTGGGAGTTTAGGGGAAACAGTGTAGAGGAAATTCCCTTTTAGGCCTCTGCTATTGCTTATGTGGTAAGTATTAAAAAAAAAAAAGAACCTCAGCTCACTCTTTTACAGGTTACACAAGTTAAAAATTAAATCACAAAGAGACATGTTTCAGTATTAGTGTCTTCTTCTTCTTCTCTAATTAATTTATTCACTGTTTGTAAAGAGCAAACATTATCACAGCCAGTTCTGCAAATTCAGCTTCACTTCCTGCATGCGTCTCATAATCGGACTGCATATCTTTTTTTAGTGTCTTGTATATCAGGTCATGCCCCAAAAGAACCAGCAGTACAGGACGGGCCAGTCGGGCTGTGTCATTAAGATGACAGCTCTTATTGTGGGAACGAAGAATTGGCAAAAACACTATCAAGATTAAACCTGTCACAGCTTTGACTTGCTGTTGGCGTGTCTTCTCCGCAGTGTTTTACCGGTTTAGCTTTAATTTTCTCTACTGTAACTCATTATTTTAATCTAATAAATCTCTTGCGCTTGGAGATCTGACATGTCGCATCATGACGTTTGATCATGATTTGTCATAAGATTCACTTTTTAGAGTCGTGTTATTAAATAAGAAAAAGCCAGTGGTTTAGATACTGGAACGACTGGTTCAGAAAGACTGACTCAAGATGGTTTTCAGTATGAAAAAGCCAGAAACCTTATTTTTATTTTGTTGAATAAGAACTCAGATTGCATTTTTATGAAGCCAGTGTCATTAAAATAAGTGTTAAACCACAAAATGACCATATTCTGTTACATTTCCTATAATGCTTTCATTTTATTTTCATTTTTTACACCTTTTCTTGTGTGTGATATGCGTAAGGGAATATTCTTTTCTATTTATAACAATGTCCTTCAAATGCATTGAAATTTTGCTTTGAAAATGTAAATCATAGACAAATATTTTTGCAAAAATGTAGAGAAAAAACACAAAAGTAAAAACCTTTCCTGAGAACCTGCTATTATTTTGAGAACCTTTCCTGAGAACCTATTTTGTAGTAAATACTACAAGTATTTGTTTCTTTCATCAGACTCTTCACAGTCTGTCTGCACTGAAAAGCTGCATTTAGTCTGTTTTAAATAACAGTAATTTGTTTAACATGTTTTTCTGCCATCGGGGAAATATTTTCCTGCTGACGGCGAAGCATTACAGCATCCTGGTGAACATAAACGTGCAATAATGTTACGTATTTTTGTAGCTTTTTTCCCCAGAAATAGTACAAAACCGTGCATTATTGTAGTTTTTTTTGTAGTTATTTTAAGTACAGAGTATATTTCCAGTTCATTATAAAACTGTGCTGATGCTAAAGTTAGATTCATGACAGATGTATGAACAGGTGAAATGCAAATGTTTGATATCAATTTGCTTTTTTGTTATTTTTCCTCGCTGGAGGGCAGGTATATTGGTCAGTCTGTCTGTCTGTCTGTCTGTCTGTCTGTATGCACATTAACAGTCACATTTCAAGTATCATTGATATGAAACCATGACCACATGACTCGCCATGGTCATTAGTCGACTTAATAGTTTTTGTCAGTCGTTGGCCAAAGTACAGCTGAGATATCGGCCAAAGTTGGAGCCAAGAACTTAATTTGCATATTCATAAACCGGCTTCTATCTTGAAAACTAAGACGGATATCGACTAAACTTTGTATTATTGACTCATAGGATATCAAATATGATCTTTCATTTGGTACCAGGTTTGTTGACCTTGGATGATCTACAAAGGTCAAACACAAAATCATAATTTTTAATACAATTTTTGGCCCATAACTCTCTGATTTACAGATATAGAAAAAAAAAATGTCAGTGAGAAATTCAGTTTTTTATCTGTTTACTGGGTTTGTTTGTGTTTTTTTTTTTAAAAATTCATATAAAACAAAAATAATAAAACAAAACACAAGCTGGAAGTGGTAAAAAAACAAATAAAATAATATTTATACATATACTGTACCTACATGTGCACATATTTACTGGATAGAAATAAAATAATTCTTATACAAATGCTCTTGTCATTATAGCCGATATGTTCACATTAATATAGTCCAAAAAACATCTGTTTCTTACTTTAATATAAAAATTTGTCTAAAAATTCGACGTAATAAGACGTAACTGAAGTCCGAGTACCTTAAACGGACAGACTGGTGTAGTATTTTGGGTAAACATAGATGTGAAATGAAGTACAATGGTTTTAAGGGAGGGGTGTTTGTTCAATGTTGATAATAATGTAGGTCAGAGGATGCGGGTGTGTGTTCTACAAAGTGCATATGGGTTTGGTGCCGGTGCAGCTGCTTTGCTTTGGCCTCTGGAACCTTTGCATTTTGCAGCCTGTCCGATAGTAACCTCATCTCTGCAACGTGTGTTTGACTGAGTATGTATCAGGCGGGGGATGGGCTGGGTTTCACAGCATCATCTGTCAAGAAAGAGCCTCGCAGTGTTTATACTTAATGCAGGCCACTTCTCTCTCTCTCTCTCTCTCTCTCTCTCTCTCTCTCTCTCTCTCTCTCCCCATCCCTTCCTCCTTATTCATTTGGCTTGCGTGGCCTTATATGGAAAATGGGTTTTGTGGTGTGAGCTGTTTCAGCCAATGGGACGCGTCAGGGAGGGGAAGTGTGTCTAGAGGAAGCTGGCTGCCTGGCTCTGGGTGGGGTCTTCTGGGGGGAGGGAGGGGCCGAGGTTGTGTTTGAAAATGAATGATATGCTGCTGCTTGAGTTGTAGACACAGAGGGCGGGCTGCATTTTCCAGTTACACGACCAACTGAGGTCTCAGCGTTTATTTGGAGAAGAAGAACAGTTTTTGGAGAAATCAAACCAGGGGAAGATCTCATTTCCAGCAATGCAATGTGAGTAGGAGAGTGAATGTGTGGATTTCACAGCCTGATTCTGGTGTTTTTATCATTACATGGATGGGTTTTCTTACGTGTCACCAATGAATGAGGATCAGTCTTTTCCACAGGTGGGATTTCCTGGTTTCATCTGTTCCCTTTTATATTTTATGGTCAAACTAACCTAACGTAAAGCCTGGTTTTTAAAGCTGAAATTCAACAATACACTGAATTCAAGATGATCTACGTGGATTTCAGAGGTATATACTGCACTGCTGAGTCTCCTCTGTTTAACATGAGGAGCCGGTTCCTCCATGAAGGGTGGAACCCGGGCAGCAGATCTATGTGAATCTACCAGATGTCAGCAAATCTCAAAAGGACACAGACGCTTCCTGCTGGTCTTTAAATGTTCCATAGTGGCTTACATCAAATATTGGAATCAATTATAGGGAGTGAACAGAGAGGATGCATGCAGGGGATTATTTGATTACGCCCAGTTGTAAAAAAAAAAAAAAAAAAAAAAATCCCTGCTGATGGTGTTGGGTGATGAAGCAGCAGCTGACAGAAAATCTGCTTTATTTAGACGACATCAAATCAAAATGTCTTGTATATGTGACAAAGCAGACACGCCAATGCATGGGTGCAGAAGTAAAGAAGGGAGGGGTGAGTTTGGTCTTCTCGGTTGTTTCATAGGGGATTAACCCAACTGAAGTTTGTCATTTGCATATGGTGGTTTTGTTTTGGGGGCAGCCCCCTCCTTCCATATTATATGAATACATATTTTTGGCTGGTTTCTAAGACCCGGGTCTCTCCTGGTCGAATGGGTTTTCAGTTTTGGTGCATTTCCAGTGGATGCTTTTATTTTTGTGAATGAAACCTCTCATCATCCGCTGTTGACTGCATCAGTGCAGTTGCTATAGTGGCGTATATCTGAGCTAAATCCAACAGGTTAGTGTTGGTTGTGTTGGCACATTAGGTTGAAACTGAAAACAGGCAAAGAAAGAATGGTAGCACACCAATTAACTGGTTTCACTGGTTTGATTTGCACCAATGGAATGCATAGTAAACAGCTGGTGTTGGCAGGATTTGTGCTGAAATATTAAAACACTGGCTCAAAAGATAGTTTCTGTGCTTTGCTTGCTGTTCATTTCCACTTTTATTGGTCAGATGACTGGTTTAGTTTTACAATCCTTTTGGGACTTCTGTTTTTCTGTCAGATAAATACCACAGAAAATATACAGTCACTTCACAATAAACCATTAAATTAACCCATAAAGACCCAAACATCCACTGATATGACACGTTTCATACTTGTTGATACATTTTACCGGAAAAGTTTTTCACTTTTTCCTCTGTTTTCTTTGTTTTTGATAAAATAACCCTCAACTTTAATTCGAGCTTTTATAGACATCATTCACGATCAGTAAATTAAATGCAAGGAAAGGCCTGAATTTCACTTAAGAATGCAAAATACTGACCATGATATTATAATAAACCATGATTTTTTTAACATGAAAAGTTAAAAATAGAGAAAAAAAATCATTTAGGGACTGCCACAAAAGTAGCACTCCATCTTTATGGGTTAAATTCGATGTTTTGCTTTGTTTTGATATGCATAATGTGTTTTAAGTGTCAACATCTCTGAGTGGGAGTGGCATTGATGATATCAGCTGGTTGATCAGATATCACCGTTTACTTGCTCAAAACTGTGTTTAACCCACTAATCTTATCAATACGTGTAAATAATTAGTGTAAAATAGAGTTGTCTTTTCATGGTCATCAAATATGACCCATTTGTATGTCCAGTAGTTACCATGGAAACAGCGTCATCTTCTACAGCATTGACTCACCGGTAAAACCCATGCTGGATCACTGACAGTGGATGAAAACAATTCTTTTGCCTCAAGTAAACAATATATTTAGCTTTTTCTTCAATTTTCTCTATTTTGGACATGATCACTCTCAACTTTAATATGATCTTTAATGAACATCTACATTATTAGTGAATTAAATATAGGAAAATACCTGATTTTCACTGAAAAATGCTAAATTCAAAGTATAATATTAGTGTGAATGGTGAATAAACACATAAGAAAGGTTTAAAAAAAAAAGGAAACATTCATTTGGGAACTGCCACAAAAATAACACTGGGTTTTTTTGGGTTAAATACAGCCACATGCAGACATACTGACAGTAACTCATAATTACCATGTCGGGGTGTCTCAAACACTCTGGATCCAAGTAATAATCTTGCCGCACATATTAACCATTCTCAGAGGCAAAGAAAAATCCAAAGTAATACAGCAAAAATGTGAGAACACTCACTACAAATGATCAATAAAATGGAACCAGTACATGTATTTCAGCTTCAAACTGTTATTGCTTTTGATGTATGACAGGAATAAAATAATCTGTAACCATAAAATGGCATCATCGTTAACTTCCTAACATATCTGACATACCAGAGACGCCCATCGCCACTGTGTAACATTGAAGATGTTGATAGATGTTCAGTAATTGACTGATTTATTTCATTGTCTAGTTCTTTAACCCATAAAGACCCAGACACATACCAACGACCAAAAATATTTACTATTATAAAAAGGTAATCACCTGTTGATCCACTAATCCTATCATTACATGAAAATAATTGGTGTAAAATACAGTTTATTATCTTTTCATGGTCATCAGATATGACCCATTTGGACGTTCAGAGGCTCTGTAGTTACCATGGAAACACCATTATCTTCTGCAACACTGATTCACCAGTAAAACCAGTGGAGTTGGATCAATGACAGTGGATGGAAACACCGGGTTTATGATCAGTTAATACTAGGTTTTACTGAAAAAGTCATGTTTTTTGCCCCTCCCATTTTTTCTATTTTGATGTAACAGCCTTTGACTTTACTCTGATCTTTTATGAACATCTACATTATCAGTCAATTAAACACAGAAAAATAGATTATTTTCACTGGAGAAATGGAAAATTCAGACGATAATATTATAACAAATGGTGATAAATCACTCAGGAGAAGTTAAATAAAGACAAAAAAATTATTAGTGAAAGGTCACACTGGGTCCTTAGGGGTTAAAGAACATGATCAGTGAAATAAATATCAGAAAATACCTGATTTTCACTGAAGTAAATACAAAATGGAGAGGATAATATAATGATAAACAGTGATAAATCACACAAGAAATGATTAAATAGAGAGAAAATGTATATATAAGCTCAGCATCAGGTCTTCATGGGTCAAAAATCCCCATCATTGGACTTCTAACCCATGCGATAAGATGATGATTTTACTTTCTGTTACAGAGGAGTTCATGGGAAGGCCGTAAACATATCCCATGGGTAATATGAGTCAACCGGAGCTTTGGGGAGAGTGGATTATGTCAGATCAGGAAGTAAAAGTAGACCACAGCAGGGGTGTTGTAGGGGTGAATAAGTCAGGATCCGCTGATGATCTGTGACTTTTACTTAAAAGCTGACATTAGGGAGGTTGTCACAGTCATGTACCCGGGTCTGTTTTTAGGATGTGAACGTGATGCTCTCATGTGATTACTGCTCATCAGACCAAAATGGTCACAGTGTTTGAAAACAGGACAGGATATAAAAAGATAGAGGGGGGGGAGAAATAGCCCCAAAAGTCATTTAGCAGAGACCAGACGTCTCATATGACAGACCTGCTGTGTACGAGTCACTGAACCTTTTCTAAAGAATGGCAAGGGTGTCCCGTCCCCTCCCTACGCTGGAAGGCCACAACAATGATGCAGACTAAAGAAAAGAGAATAGAGAAGCACATCTGCCTGACTCCGCCCTCCTCAACACATTCTGAAACCCACAGCTCCCCTCCTTGAAGAATTTACAGCTGCATTGGAAGTAAAATGGCAGCTTTATATGTGAGATCATCCTCTGACATCTGTGTCCTTGGCTGAGGCTCCATCACAGCTCTGGAGGAATCAGTAATGAGCACATCAGGCCTAAAACGTCACCACGATAAACATGGTCACTGTCAAGGACTATCATTAGGTACGCACCCATACCACTTTTTTTCCCAGACAAAGTACAAGTACAAGTACCTACATTTGAGTACTTGTCAATACCATGTACCGATATGAGTACTTAGTAATCCCATTACGGTAGAAATTGCGTACTAATTACCTGTAGTAAGCTGTTACAGAGGCAATATTACCATGTAAGTACCATGAAATTACCACCTTATTACCACTTAATTAGCGATCTGTAATATAAAGTGTTTCCCCCATTACAGTAGTTAGTTCCTTTTAAAATGTGCTTTATTGTGGTTGTCATTAGTCTGACTCAAACAAAGTGCATTTAATGTGTTGGAATGAGCGTCTGTCAATCAATCCACCAGGGGGCGGGGCTCTGAATGAACCATACTGGACAAATACCACGAAGAAAAATCCAGTTTAATAAGTCAGTAATCCCAAACCTGTAGAGGACAGAGGGAACACTAATGTGATCCTAATGTTGGAGCGTTTCCAGTGGAGCGTTCAGTTTCATTTGCACTTGTGCGGGTGGCGGTCCGCACCGCCCTGGGGAGTTGGCACAAATGTCAGTAGTTTGGCACTAAATCACACAGCGGCTCTTTGAACACATCCTCATACCTCCACGGTTCTGCTGGTGTTCTACGTTTGGGTACGCATCCACTAGCACTTGGAAAATGGACGGAATTGCATATGTATCCGTCTCTTTAACGTAACTTGCAGTCAGTTTATCACTACCATTTATTTTGAAACTGCTGACATTACCTGGTGCTCTGAACTGTGGATGTCAA
The DNA here is from genome assembly GCA_029822895.1 of Maxillicosta whitleyi. Lineage (NCBI taxonomy): Eukaryota > Metazoa > Chordata > Actinopteri > Perciformes > Neosebastidae > Maxillicosta > Maxillicosta whitleyi. The sequence goes on from JAPSES010121266.1 coordinate 13,093, forward strand.
GTGGTATCGGTGCAGTTGTATCTGAGTATTTTTACGTCTACGAGTACTCACGCTCAGTATCGGACCGATACCGATACCAGTATCAAGTATCGGCGCATCCCTGTGTATCATAATAAATGTCAAATTGAGATCTGGTTCAGGTTTAGCAGCTAATTATATCCCAAAAACTCAACAACTTAAAAGTGGTAGTAAGACAAAAACAACACAAAAGATGCAAGAAGATGAAAACAACATAAAAGATACAAGACGAAAACTTTATAAAAGATGCAACAAGATGAAAATTACGTAAAAGACACAAGAACATTTGTATCTGTAACGAGACGACAAAAACAACAAGATGAAATGAGACAAAAATGACGCAAAACACACAATAAGATGAAAACAATGTAAAAAAATAAAAAATAAACACACGAGATAAAAGCAACAAAACTAGAATATTCAGTCACTTTACTGCTGAGTAAATGTATGTAATCAACAAAACACTGAAACACTTTTACCTGATGGTGTAAACAAAATAAACTCTAAAGCACAGTATTAAAGGATCCACAGTCCTACTGCGATAACAGTCACACTGTTCCAGTCTCTCACCTCCTGACAGATGAACATTAATATTAACAGGTTTTGTGCAGAATTTCAGGAATGCCGACGGCGTTTCCACACATGAACCTGTTTTCCTAAATATTATGTGGGAACTTCACTTGTCACATAAGCGTCAAAGCTCTACTGAAAATATTTTTGTTCCTGCCCTTTGACCCCCGCGGTGGCGCCTGGTTGTTTCCACGAGCCCGTCCCCAATTGTCCTGATGAGTGTTGGCGGTGGTCGTCCCTCACAATAAGCAGACGAGGCTGCTGGTATGTGTTTTCAGCCCCGTTGGATAAACAGACCGGCACAGACCCAGACCTGCCGCACGGACACTGACAGAGGGGTTCAGGCTGTAACGCTGCTCTGAATGGAGGGGGGGTGGGGTGGGGGGGTCGGATGGCTGTCTTTTGTTGAGGAGGCTTTGACGTGGTTCCTGTGATGAGGTCATGGTAAAGGACGAGTCTCCAGTCACTGATGGATTCAGAATGTGTTACTGAAGCATTTTGTACGACGTCACGAAGAAAACCTGGGAAAGTTTAGTGAGTTATGGGACGTTTCTTGAACCAAAGGTGATAGAGGACAGTCAGGTCCATACGTATTTGGACAGGTGGTGGTGGTGGCAGTGACTATATAAAAGGGTAGTAATTGTATATGAACCCTTTAGGCGAGGACCACACCCTTTACACCCCTGCCATCTGTCAGACGATACGGAGTTTCATTGTTGTGTTTTCAAGGCTATCTATCTATCTATCTATCTATCTATCTATCTATCTATCTATATTTACTCGTCCAATTTGCATATTATGACGTCACCATATTGCTTAACTTTCAATAAAATTGAACTTTTAACATATTTACATCTTAGTTTTGCTTTGTGTTTTGTCTTAAAACAAATGAATTTGTAGGTTTTTAGCCAAAGCAGCAGAGTAATCAAATCTGTCCTAATCTATTCAAATGAAAATTAAACAAACTTCCTTATTCACTAAAGCAGCTCAGGACCACGCCTTTAAACCGGATTTTCATATTCACTTTGAATAGAAACTGAAACGGTGTTAGGCTTGAAAGGGCATGTTTACTGGTGGCAGGTGGTAACAAGATTTGGCAACTTTATCTGGAACTATGGTGTGTTTCAGTCAGTTATGAGGTTTGTTGCAATATTCTGACTTCGATCGAAGTGTTGAAAAGGTATAAATCCTTAACAGTTAATGCAGTATTTCTGTTAAATCCCTTGAATTAAAGCTGAAAGTCCACATCTTGATAGGTTCGTTCCAAATCCACTCAGGTGGGGGCAACATTACAACATTTGTGTGTCTGTCCAAATACTTATGGACCTGATTGTAGCTCCAGGTTCATGAACATTTGTATGAATATCAATATTACAAATGTAAAAAACAAAGGTGAATAGTATTTTTTTATTTAAAGTCCTACATCTTTTTAGTTAAGTTAGTAAATAATTTTATTTTTTGCTGGGTTTTTTTGGGTGTGTAAATTTTATTTATTTATTTACAGACAGCAGTGATTATTATAATGTGTTAAATGAAGGGGAAAGCAGAGGAAAAAAACAACTAAATTTCAGCATGGAGAGTAAAATTATTTTCTCTTTATCCTCATAGTTTACTAATAATATTTTTTTTTATCTTTATGGACATAATTAAAATGAGCAAAGGATTGATTTAGTTGTGCTTTTTTCACTGATCATATACATTAAAGACAGTCATTTATATGTGCTCTATATTTACAACAAGACTCCAAATATTCATTTTGATTAATACATTTGCACGTTGTTGCTTCTCAATAAAACTGTCATGTTATAGACGATGGGAATATTACAGAGACAAGCTTAACACCTTTAAACCTGTGTTTTTTCTGTGTTTATTCAGCAAATTTTAATCATTTTCATCCTTTAAATTATAATATTTTGCACTGAAATCTCTCATAGATGTATTAAGGTTGCAGACATGGATGTACAAACACAAAGTAATGGTACATCTGTGAGAAAACTAGTGTGACCTGACAACAATAACACACCAGTGTGATCATTTTGACTCACATCCTTGTGTTACTCATTCAGTTGCAATTAGACCAGAGCGGCAAAAGTCTTAAAACCGAGTTTAGGCCTCACTGGACTGAGCCCAGGTTCCAACGCAAGGTCGACATGTGTGTATTTAACAGGTCAAGATGCAGCAAAGGAGAGATAAGCTCAAAAGATAAATACAACGAATGAGGATTTGTTGCTTTATGTAAATCTACTGTGCTGTTTTTTTCTATAGTGGCCTTGATTGTTTTTTGTATTATTATTATTTCTGTTTTACTTGTTCACACTTATGTATGTACACAAAAATCACAAAATCCCTGTCATTAACGGCCCCTTTCTGTCTCTGTTTCAGTGGTCACGTGCGAGCCCACCACCATGTCCGAGGCCGTGGTGATGGAGCCTCCCAGAGAAGCCGCCTTCGTGGACCCATCCTGCGGCGCCGTCGACCTCGATGACTGCGTGGTCGATACAGCCAAGTACGTCCACACATACCACCTTAAACCAGCTCAACCTACCACACTACTTATCAAATAAATACAATGCAATCAGGGGCGGGAATATATACATTGCCCTGGTCCATTGTTAGCCGCTGGTCCGCTGTTAGCTGCTGTTAGCCCCTGGTCCATTGTTAGCCGCTGGTCTGCTGTTAGCCCCTGGTCCATTGTTAGCCGCTGGTCTGCTGTTAGCCCCTGGTCCATTGTTAGCCGCTGGTCCGCTGTTAGCTGCTGTTAGCCCCTGGTCCATTGTTAGCCGCTGGTCTGCTG